>OX401415.1:6132916-6175033 GCA_947846245.1 Cerastoderma edule
GCCCAAATCCCTCTCTATGTATAATACATTAAATTGTATTAATAGAAGGATTTGGTATGTATGCATTGATTAAGGCAATTGTGGTCTAAAGCATAAGGGACTTACCTGAGTAAAAAACGATCTAATCGCACAAACACTGATACACATGTACTTCACTCCTATAAAACACGATTTAAACTTCAGAGAGTTTCAAACATCAATTCGTTTTACATGTCATCAACACAGTTGTAATTCATACCCCGACTTTTACATGTGAATAATTTCTTCGCGTCAGTGTTTTAACAGACTCAAGTCAGACACACGTTTGTAAAAGTTCATCGATTCAACATAGTTAAGTACTGAACTATAATGGTTTTGTGGCTAAGGTATACAATGGGAATTCTGTTAACCAAGATAAAATTTCTTCCTGGTTGTTTAGTTTTTATTCTGCAAACCCTTCTCTCAATACTGATTATTTTCCTTCATACAAATATCAAGCAAGACTCAATGAAATATAGTTATTTTGGATTCGTCCTGAGCAAACTTTTCGTTTATCAGTCGTGCTGTAAATTAAGTTTTACCTTGTTGATTTATCTCATTCCCAAGATAGGAATTTTACAACTGAAAACCTTAAAACGGTAGTTTAATACAACCATTCCAATAACTTAAAATTTCTATGAAATGTTGTCGAATAAGACATATTCTCGTTGGTTCTTTACAATTGAACACAAACAGAGACATTAACAACAAGCTAGGGAACAAACCATTGTGATAAAATGACACACCCCTAATGAGAGAAAGAATAACGTTATCCATTTTTACAGGTTTATCAAAATCTTGTTCAGCAGATGAATTCGGGGAGTGTGGAGTATAGGGTTAAAAATGTGCCGAATGAAAAACACGACAGATCGCTTTTCAAGGTGTTTGTTCACAGATATGTGGAAATTTGGAAGTTCAAAATTAATTTCTTTAAAACTTCACAACAGTTGTACCGTTATATGATACGCGCTGAAGAATAGTCATTGGAAGTGTAGATCGTTTTAGTGTAGATGCAGTGAATAAACATGAATTTCATTCAAAAAGAGTACCATGGCTAATAAGATCTGTCTGATATAAACTGTACTAACTTAGACGAATTGATGTTTCCTGATCCAATTGTGATTTCAGTACATGTAGCATCTTTAAATTGTATAAAGAAAACGATTAAAAACTGTTTTGTTTTAAATAGTACAGTTTTACTTTCTAATTTTCCTTCTGTGAAAGGCACATTTAAATGATTTGTTGACAGCAATTCGAACTGTAAAAATATTGAAAAATATCTATTTAAACGGCAATTTAAATTGTTTACCGAAACGGGTAAAATTAACAGACGACCCTTAATGTTTGTACAAAAAGGGAAGGTACAATTTCGGTAGAATTGAACATTATATTAAGCATTAATATGTGCAGAAAACATATATACCACAAAGAAATGAGCAATTATGTTTTTGAAGAAAGAGAGAAATAATCGTTTTAACCCTTTCCCAAACAATAACGACATTTAACCACTTTGTTGCAAACGACTCTGGAAAACATTGTGGAAAAAGGAGAAATTGCTCATGATGAGCTATTGTTTCCCACATTGTTTTTTTCTCTATCAGAAGATCACCTTTCAAAATCATCACATCTTTACATGTCGTCTGTAAACTCTTTCAATTTGGGACAGTCGAAAGTTTGGCGTTTAAGAAATGGTTAAAACGCTCTCCCCTTTTCCACAAGAAAGGTCAGTGGTTACCCGGCAAATACAACATATCGAGAATAACTTTTCCTATGGGAAGATAACTTTCATAAGTTGATTATCTCGTATTTCATTGTAACTGGTAACAAATGTTATATATATTGTTTGAATATTCTTGCAGATAGATCGAAAGTGTACCATTTATTTTGGTTGCATAGTCTAATGAACTGTTATGACCATAAGCATATGTGTGCTGAGGTTTGCCGGAAAATGATTTAATTGAACAAGAATCAAAGCGCTGATAGCGCTGAAGGACTAAGGTACGTTTAAAGCAAGATGATTGAGGATACATTTGTAAATTTATTTGGGCAACATCTCGAGGAAAACAGCTGCCCCTTTTACCACCATGACTATTATTATTATTTCTGTGAACAGAGACTGAACGATAGTCTATTTTTCGAACATCTGTACATTTTACGATTTCACATGAGGACACAGTTATAATGATTTAGAGAAAAACAAAGCGAGTAAATCCGGACTACATTCCTAGTTCCAAGAAGGTATTAGTCCGCACAGTGAAGGCGGATGTTTAATGAGTAATTGAAATAGCGATCTTTCCGATTGTCCTTTACCATTACTCATCGTCCATTATACAGTTGATGCGACGTGACTAATTTTCCGAAGTGCAGACAATAAAACAATTAGTTTGAATAAGAATGGGAGATAGAGTGTATTTCGATGTTATGTGCCTCATTTCCTAAGAACACGATTTATAACAATCAGCCTAAATGACAATACGAGAAAGACGAATTCTGCGAAAATCTAATGCCTACGTATTATAACTCCAGGGTTCAATGCAATAATTATAGTAAGTGCTTCACGTTTGTGAAGCATAGTCTTTCATTGAACCCTCGAAGTGTATTTCTATTGTGTTTTCCAATTGTTCCAATAAACGCACAATCAGCAGTTGTTGGCTAAGGTAACAACAATTAGAGAAGAGAGAATATTTCCTGACCTTTTAAGAATAGTTTCACTAATTCAACAATTCATATAACTTCGGAACTTTGAATGGTTTTTGTACCTTATGTTATTAAACATTTCAAATACAAAACGGGTTATGTTAATGTTTCTTATGTCGACCACTGTGAATCAACCTGCAGTTTACAAGCGAACAAACAACGTGGGTAGAATTAACTCTCTATATGTTTTGTCTTCCAAATTTGAAAAGGTGACACACTTGATGTTCGTGTACGTAGTGATTCAACATAACCCATTGATACGTTTTGTAAAGTCCAAAAATGAAAGGCAATATTCAATTGCGTTGAAATGGGAAACATTTTGAGAAGACATGTATTGGTAAAACAGGTTGCCCTTGGGAGCATTTCTCATTTTCCACCAATAAGATCGTTCGTCTACAAATAATAGAACATCATCTACATCAGAAATGTTCTCTTATTCTGGGAAAATGCTAAATTGCTCATATCTGTAATATCGTAACATTCCTCGATTTAAGTGTTAAATAGTTTAACATACTATTACGAGTTTAAACTCATACGCCTATAACTACAACAAACATGCATATGTGTTATCATTGTAAAGGGAGACAATCCTCTTATATAACGGTACCTTTCCCGCGAAAACACGAAGAATTAACTCCCTTTGGTAACCAAATTTATCTTGGGGCATTGTGCTTGGCTTCCTTCGTTACTGGCTATTGCATACTCTCTCTTGAATTTCAATACATTTTAAGAAACATTCCAGTTTTTTCACCTATATTTGAAAATTTGTTGTGTGTCAAACATGCAATTTAAAAGCGCACATGGGCGGCTATAGAAAACAGACATCTTCTGGAAATAATAAACATGTACACCCTTTGATGAAGTGTTTATACATTCATTTGAAGCAATCTTAGTTATTCTCAGAAGACCAATAATTTTGCAATAAGTGTAAGTGACCTATTATGTATGAAATATCGAGAGTTAACAGATCGGTGTTAAAACAATGGCCCGCTATTTGAACAAAGGGGAACTTCTAAATTCGATAAACAGCGACTTGTCTTAACCCTTTATCAAACAGTAACGATATTTGACCAGTTTGTTGCAAACGAGCAATTCCTCCTGTTCCCACAGTGTTTTCTGTCCTTTTAGAAGATTATTTTTCAATTTCATCCTATTTTGAAACGTCGTCTGCAAATCCTTTAGATTTGAGACACTCGAAAATTGGTAAAGGAATAAGAGAATTAGAGTGATCAAGACAAAAAGACAGTCTCAAAGCATGTTCCATTGGCATTTCGCGTAATTGGACCAATTTGGTTAATGATGTATACGTTTGAACTAAATAGTACTTTATTTGGAAAGTGAATTTATATCTTGCGATTCAAAGAGATACGATGAGAAAATAGAAATTGTATGCAACACGTGATTTCTCCATGGGTCAAAATTGTTACTTTTACACCATTTACTTGACTTGTCGTCTGGTGTTGCTTTCACTCTGGAGTCCAAATTCAAAGCAACACATTTTGGACGCGTCACAAACACAAATATATATGGTGTTCCGTAAATATAGACGTCTGATAGTTCCTCCATTTATGGAATAGGTTAACAGTGTTCCTTAATGCGAACTTAAACTTAAATGGAATATTTCTTTTTTCAAACCCATATAATTCATCAGTTATAAAAGGAGATACAAATGACGTTTTTTTGGAAATTGTTTTGTATTTTCACAACACAACTATTGAAATAAATAGCAATTGTGTGTCACATTGTTTAAATAATTAAAGTTTTCCTTAAATCAAATTCTCTATATTCAAATAAGACAAAGGTTTGGAAAATATATATTTAGAAAGCGGTTAAACGTCTCCAATTTCAATAGGTAGTAGACGAAATAGACGAAACGTACCGAGTATATACAACGAATTACCAAACAACCCAACAGCTCTAAGTGTCGAAGAGGACTCGTTTAACAGAGAATACCCGGTAATACTGTGCGATGGTTCTGGATTATATTAGACTGGTATTCCTGGTTGCTATGGCGACTGTAATTCCGGTATGGGCCGGTACCGAGGTCGAGATGCGGACATTAATGGACACGATCCTCAACTCCACCTCTTACTCCAGTCGAGTACGACCTATAGCCGACACCGGAAATGTCATGAAGGTGAGGTTATACCACAAATACAAACACAAAATGTTTATTTCAACAGTTAGTTTAGTTTAAACGATTGTAAAGTTTCTACAAATTAAATCTAATCTAATGGCATGAAGTTGGGGTTATGGCACATGCACAAACACAAACATGTTTGTATCGTCAGTAGGTTTAGTTTAAACTTATTTATTTGACATCGATTGTAAAACAAGTTCTTACAACTTAGATTACTCACTATTTCAAGAGCTCCGGTCTCAGGTCGATAAAACATATCTTACATTCATGTTTTGAACAAGATAGTAACCTAACGTCATTGTTATTATTATGTTTGGTATAATATATTTGTAAGTAAAACATCAAATATAATGCATATCAAATACGACGCTTCTCGAGGTTTCATTTATGATTTATGTGCTGATTTAATAAAGGTTCCGCCAATGTTAACAAGGGAATCTGAATAGAATCATTGGGACAACCATGCCAACCTTACGATATTCCAGCAGTCTGCTTAGATATTCCTGTGGTCTACTAAGATAGTCCTGCGGTCTACTAAGATATTCCAGCAGTCTGCTAAGATAGTCCAGCAGTCTGCTAAGATAGTCCAGCTGTCTGCTAAGACATTCCAGCGGTCTGTTAAGATAGTCCAGCAGTCTGCTAAGATATTCCTGCGGTCTACTAAGATATTCCAGCAGTCTACTAAGATAGTCCAGCAATCTACTAAGATATTCCTGCGGTCTACTAAGATATTCCAGCAGTCTACTAAGATAGTCCGGCAGTCTGCTAAGATAGTCCAGCAGTCTGCTAAGATAGTCCAACAGTCTACTAAGATATTCCAGCAGTCTGCTAAGATATTCCAGCGGTCTACTAAGATATTCCAGCAGTCTACTAAGATATTCCAGCAGTCTGCTAAGATATTCCTGCGGTCTACTAAGATATTCCAGCAGTCTACTAAGATATTCCTGCGGTCTGTTAAGATAGTCCAGCAGTCTGCTAAGACATTCCAGCGGTCTGTTAAGATAGTCCAGCAGTCTGCTAAGATATTCCTGCGGTCTACTAAGATATTCCAGCAGTCTACTAAGATATTCCAGCAGTCTGCTAAGATATTCCTGCGGTCTACTAAGATATTCCAGCAGTCTACTAAGATAGTCCAGCGGTCTACTAAGATAGTCCAACAGTCTGCTAAGATATTCCTGCGGCCTACTAAGATATCATAGCAGTCTACTTAGATATTCCTGCGGTCTACTAAGATATTCCTGCGGTCTGCTATGAAAGTCCAGCTGTCTGCTAAGACATTCCAGCGGTCTACTAAGATAGCCCAGCAGTCTGGTTAGATAGTCCAGCGGTCTACTAAGATAGTCCAGTGGTCAGAAACGTTGCGAAACCGTCACTCATCCATCATTATAGGTTCAATTCAGAATACTAGAAAGATATGTTGTGACAAATGATGTCTTTATATTCGATATAGATATATGTACGGTCATCGTTTGAATATATGTTTTTATAATTATTTCTTTAACTCTTTACCACCTGCAGACGGCATTTGTTTTACTTGAAGCAGATGACTTAAGAAAAGCTTTGTAAACACGTAAAAACCTTTCGATTCTGACAAAGATATTTCATTCTTTACAGTTTGTATCACTTGAGTTTGCCTTACTGATTGATGCTATTGTTTTATTGTATAACACACTTATCACAGTGATTCACCTTTATGGGATTGATCACTGCCACAACGTGTGGCATATAACCATCTCCTTAGAAATGAAAATGGCGTTAAAAGTTGGCGGCGACACTAAAAAAACATCATCCGTGTTTGCTTTACTTGTAAAGAAATCGAAATATGTTTCAATTTAACTGGTCATAAATTAACACAAGAAGACATAGCTTCTAAATTTACTACTATACTCGATATAAACCTTGACAAAAGAGAACTTTATTTAGATTTCGTCTAAGTATGGATGAATATCTCGTGGTGGCAGTGAACGATGCAGCGTATCAAGTGGTGATTACTGTGAGAAGTTCAATGGTATAACTGTTCCCCTCTCCATTCCAGCTGACCGTTGACATGTACCTGATAGGACTGAACGGTATCGACGAGGTGGAGCAAAAGGTCACAACAACAGCCTACCTGCGAGTCGTCTGGAACGACACTTTTCTCGTGTGGACGCCCACCGACCACGGAAACATCGACAAGATCTATATCAAACAGTCACGCATATGGAAGCCCGACCTCGCCCTCGCCAACGCCTTCGACTCCATCTCCGGACTCGGGGACGAGTTCATCTACATGACGGTGGACTACTTCGGTGTCATCACCTGGCAACCGTACCAGGTGTTCGAGAGCACATGCGAGCTCGACATGACCTACTTTCCGTTCGATCGACAGTCATGTGACCTTGAGATGGTCACGTGGTCCAGTACGCGGGACATGATCGAGATTGTGACGGGTTCAGACGGGTTTAACATTGACGGGTTTGAGAAGAACGCCAACTGGGAGTTACTGAGTGTGACGACCGTCGATACGTCCTCCGCCACAACCTCGGCCATGACCTTCAGGATGGAGATCAAACGGAAACCGCTTTACTTCCTCATCAACTTCATCCTACCGATCGTGCTCCTGGCGGTGCTTAACGTGTTTGTCTTCATACTCCCGTGTGACTCGGGCGAGAAGACCGGCTACGCGATGGTTCTCTTCCTCTCGTTCGCCATTTTCCTGCTGGTTGTGACGGATATCATGCCGGAGGGGATGAAGACTGTACCCATATTGAGCACCTATCTCCTGCTCATGTGTGTATTCAGTACAATCTACGTATTCATCGTGATAATCCAGCTGCGACTCCATAACCTAGGCGACGACGTCCCAGTACCGGGATACATGCAAGCGTTCATGCGATTCGTCATCGCTGTCAAGAAACGCTTGTTTTGTAAGTTGTCCAACCCTGCTGGAGATGAAGAGTCACGTGATGGGAGCGCTGATAGTTTCAAGCGAGCCTTGAACAAGAAGATTAACGATATGGGCGGTGATGAGCCGGAAGTCTCGGACAAGGAATCCATCAAGATGACCAGATTGAGTCGCCGGAGCTCGCTTGTAAAGGACCTGCTGTATAACCGGAAGGTGGCCCCGACTAACGTGTTTAACATTTCACAACCGGAAGCGGTTAACCACCCTTACGAGGATAAGGTCATGAGTCTGGAAGACGCGGATGAAGATTTGTTTGCGGATAACGCGAATAAGTCAGGCTCCACCGTTATTACCAAGCACCAGACTCTGATGAAGGGTGAAGCTGATGATAATAAGGATGTAGAGGACGAAGAACCTTCCTGGGCCGATGTCACCTCGGCCATGGACAACTTCTTTTTCTTGTTTTCCATTGTATTGAATGGCCTGACAACACTTGTCGCCATTTCTGTTTCCCTCAGCGGAAACGCATAGGTAATGCGCTTGATTGGTGTTGTGGTCGTTGTTGGTAAAGGGCAAAATACTAACGCTAAAGAAAGGCCGGTTCTAAATGCTTTTTCTACAGTGAGTTTAAACTTCTCAGAGCGGATTTTTCTACATAATTTTATTTGTTACAGAGCTTACAACACTCACATTGACTTAATTAAGTAAACATTTGATGTTTATGCGTTAGTCATTATTTTGTGGATTAACGTTGGCTATACATACTTGCAGTTTTGTTTTGAGTACCTGCTTAATAGAAACATGTAATACTTCCGAGAAATTTCAAATCTGTTTATAAACTATGTAATAAACGTTTGTTTTAGCAAACTTTGTTAACACAAACTTACCCCCAACCCATTTACACATGTTTCATGCTACATGAGATTCGAACAGACTTTGTCTCCAGGATTTAGGTCATGACTCCGTACACATTAAATTGAATAAACATGACCGGTAACAGAGAGCTCCGTCTTATATCATGAACTAAAATACAGTAAATAAAGTTTAACAAGACTCCCTCTTTTTACATTTTACTTAGATATGTCAGTTCGAACGGGAAAAAATACATTTGTATTACAGATGGATTCACCAGTACTAGACAAGGTCTCAAATATCTTGACAACGGAAACTTCTACGAAACCAGTGGTGAAAATGATGCTCGAAATCAAGAACTAACAATAACTACATTGATTTTAAGAACGCATGTATGTTTGAGACCATTATGGTTTCGTATTTTCTTCATTTTTATAGTTTAACTTTAAATTTGAAACTATATCGTTCTTTTTGTTGACAAAGTTTATGTATAAAACGAATGCAGTGGCATGGTATGAAATGTTTGGTTATGTTTGTTATTGCTTCACCTTGTATGAGAAACAATGCATCTTGCTAAACCTTACGTCAGTATTTATCATATGTATATCACAATTTAATGTTTTTTTTAATATTTTTATGAAAGACTATCATATCAATCCATCTATGTTTCTTATTTTCTCAATCGTATATACTCGGTAATCCCAGGCCGAAGTCGGGGATTGCTGAGTAGATACGATTGCAATCGAACATGCCCTTCGTCGCCGCCATGTTGCTGGACTACTTTCAAAATGGCCACCATAACCTCCTAGAAATGACCGAGGTGTTCCAAATGGTTCAAAATAGCTGTGAAGCTTCGAAACAAGCTTTCTCTCGTGTTAGTCTGACCCATAAACCCGTTATTACAAAATAGCTTTATAAAGCGCCTAACAACAGACAATGGCTGTGGAGGACTGCAGTTGGTTCTAAAAAGCTTTTGGAAGCATTTCCCCTTTAGAAAAGACATTCATTACTGTAAGAAAAAAAAACTTCGGATTAACATTTCAGTATGCTTTTTTGTTGTTCCCTTCTTTTGGACGACGAATTTGCGACTACAAGTTGGACAATATTGTATTGAATTTTAATGTTGTAAATGTAACATGACCTCATTGAAGGAAAATGCACATACTTATCCATGTATAGGAAACAGACCAGGTACAAACTATTGATACCGGAAACAGCCGAATTAAGCGCAGTGTTTGCTGTTTGGTTTGCAAATTAAAGACATTTCAATTACTAGTAATATGTCCTTCCGTTTTGATACAGTACTGTCATAACTCCTATATTCATTCGTTGGACTGGAGTGATTAAGTACTTTCTACATGTCTAAAAAGTTGTTTTAAAGCCGTCATTAGCAGGTCTTTTGTATTTGTTTAGTGGTATGATTATGGTGATGTTAATGAACCGATTCACATGTTAATGTTTCACACTCTATGGATATGTACGACTTTAGTGTTATTTGATATCAATAGACAGATAGTTCTGTAACGCTTGTCCCATTGATATGCGGACAAAACTAATGAGCCGTTTATGTTATTTGATACCGTTAGATTGTCGGTTACACTTCCAGTTATATGACAACAGACAGTTAATCTAGTCAAACCACTTCAATTGCCTAGTAGTGGTGGTATGATGAAACAGACATTACATCGATGTAATTTCAAAACTTAGACAGAGTGGTTAGAGGTCTGTAGTCGAAAATGTTAGATACGTCTATGAGGTCGAATCTATTATCGTTATATTTTGATTCTCACAAGATTTAGTTTCTCTGATGCATTATCCCATTACCAAACAATAACGAAGTTTGACCAGTTTATTTCAGATGATAGTGGAAAACAATGTTGGAAAAGGAGAAATTGCTCTTTAAGAGCAATTTCTCCTTTTCCCACAATGTTTTCTGCCCTATCAGAAGATTATTTTCCAATTTCATCCCACTTTGAAATGTCGTCTGCAAACTCTTTCAATTTTGGACAGTCGAACATTTAACATCTGGTGCCTTACGGAATGCCAATGAGTATTACCGAGCATGGCCATGCTGTAATACGTATTAATGCGGGGGTCTTCATCTATCACATATCTTTAGGACATTGCAACATTCATAAAATGTTGTTGATGTAATTTTAGAGTTGAGGCCCTAAAAAGACAGTTTTTTTGTAGGTTGTTAACGCCGCGGAAAAATAACATAAGAACAAGATGATAAAACAATAATTGTGGACCACGTTTGGTGGCTTCATTCAATATTGTTTTAAGACTTTGTCACGTGTAGTCAGAAAACATTGAAAGGCGGGGATCTATATAGACTAAACCTTTAACATGTAGTATATTTAAGTGGAAAAGATCGAGAATATTGCACAATCTTGTTCAACACCAATCAACCAGAACATGAACACAGGAATTACAGTATTAACATTTCAGAAAACTATAAAAAAGACTTTTACCAAGGTTCAACTGCAATTAGTGAACTTACTTTTGTCGCATTATTTACATATAAACATGATAAGATAAGACCATTGCAGATGTTGCTTTGAATCTTTATGTTTTTTTCATAATAAATGATTAAAAACATTGTTAGAAAGCGGGTTTAGTTTGAGATTTGCCTATGGACTTCTTATTTTTGGTTTCCTATGGCTTTGTTTTCATTTAGTTTATTACGGTTTGTTGAGACAAGTTTCTTTCGAGTTCTTTCTGTACATCAATACCAATACAAAATAACTGGTGTTGTTCACCAAACTGAGTTTTATTCAGAAGAGCGATAGTTTAGCATTGCTCATAGGAATATATATTTTGTATTTTACTATTTCTGTACATCTCTTATAAAAGAACAGTCTACCAAAGCGTATAAGATCTTTGTTATTTTTGATCTGATGAAAAGGAACATTTCTTCCAAAAGTCTAACAAGATGAAAAGATTGGTTCTGCCATAACAGAGTACTCTTGAAAACTCTGTCTTGTCTGCTACCGTAAGAATACATGAGACTAAATAAAGAAAAGCTCCGTTTATAATTGTACAGTATATTGAAATCGATATCTAAAGTCTTATAAACTGAGAAGTATTTTCAAGTATACCGAACCACGCTGTATAAGACACGACTCAAAAGAACATAAGTACATTCATTAAAGGGCTCGCTCAAAACAGCAGAACACAAAAACACTCGTTAAAGGTCTCATTAAATTATGTTGTTTCGGATGCTTTCGGTGTTGTTGTTTTGGATGGTAACTGGCGTGGCATCACAGAGTGGTACGGACTTGGTGAATTTGAAGGAAATTTTGTTTACAACTAACTCCTATAACAAGGAGGTAAGTAAAGCTACTTTCTGTGGTTTGTAACTTTTTATTACCTTCTGAGACTATGAATGTTAGATATGATGCAACTCCTTTATACAAATAAACATTCATGTCCTTGATAATCTTTCTGCCTATTGTATCATAGAAACCAATAAAAGAAAATTACGTAATATCAAACTCTCATTGGACCTACATTAACCTCTAAATCGAAAAAAGAAGCTTAAGAGGCCCTTGTATATATGAATTTGTCACTGCCTCTCGGAGTATAGGTATTTAACCATGTAATGTTATTGTAGGGGAGAGCCGTCCAGCAGTAGATCGGCAATCGTCCACTCTAGTCGTGGATTTGAATCTCGTAAGGATGCGGGGTCAAATATGCAACATTTCTTAAATCAACATTAAGCGCGAGCACTGTATATATATCCAGGAATCAGAATGAAAAGTGATAAATGTAGATTGTAAAAGCTTGTTTCACAAACGATGGATAGATTTAAACTGCTGCTTTTGTAAGTGTTTGTTTTAAATACAATACAACAGTATGTTTTTTTTTCGTATTTTAGATGTTCATTTGTGTAATAGTTTAAATGAAATGAATGTAAGGTTTTGTAATACTTTCATTTCACCTTACTCAGGTACGCCCTGTGACTGACCAGGCTCAAGCCATTACAGTGTCCGTGGACTTCGCACTCGTCGGCCTCAATTCGTTCAGTGATACTGACCAGAAACTGACCACCACGGGCTATCTGACCATCAAATGGACGGACGAACTTTTGGTGTGGGACACAGCTACATATAACGAGCTGTCGTCCATACTGATTCCCCAGAATGATGTCTGGAAGCCTGATCTGACGTTAGATAACGGCATGGAATCGAAACAAGCGCTTGGACAGAAATTCATACAGGTATAGTAAAAACATTAAAGCCAGAATGTTACCAAAACCCCCCTTAAAATCTAGGTATGAAGAGTTATAAATTGTGAAAGACTATATCAAAACACAACGAAACACCACATTGCCATCATAATATATTTATAAGCGGTTATTTAAAGTGCTATTTGAACGAATTGTGTAGCACAAAATTTGACTTTATTGTTTACAAAGCTTTTCTAAAGTCGTCATGAACATTTTGTGTTTTGATATATGAAATTATTTATAGGCCAGAGGTCGTTATTTACAAAATAAAATCCTATTGTATTGTATTAAAACATTTAGCGCTTGGATAAACGAGTGTCAGGCACCTGGTTGGAAAGCCGCCTGATACACATAGAATATTCTCATGTATCCAACATTTACAACACCATTATTCAAAAAGGAGAATTTCTTCGCTAGTTGTAAACAAACTTTGTCGTATTAAAACTTTTAAAGGCATCATTTAGACACGTGACCGTCACAGGTAGTCTTTGTAAAGGAATCTAAAGTATTTTTGTTCATTGTCAATTGTTCTAGAACATACAGAATTTTACTGTAAATGAGCGTTATTCTGGCTTTAAGTCCACCACGACAACAGACCATGCGTTTTGTTTGTTGTAATCTTTGGAAAACCTCTTTTGGTATGTTTGTATTCATAAGTTAGGGTTAACGCAGCACCAGCAGTGGTGTAGTTCATTTACGTCATTGTTGTTTACATGGTCATCTTGAAATACTTTTAGGAAATTTGATTACTTGACGTGCGTATCGTTTAGCGTAATTGTCAACTTAGCTTAATCGTGATCCCTAGCTATTTATTCTGCTAAATCTTCGGGTTTGTATGTAGAATGGCGGGAATATTGTGTACGTAGCTCCGTGAACAAAAACAATAATCGTTTGGTAACTCATTTGCTATAATAGCACGAAATCAAAGTATTGAAAACATTGTGACGTTGAAACTGTTGTATTATTAATAGCAAATTACACATTTAACCATATCGTACAGTCTAACTTGTGTTAAGCAGCCACCCTTTTAAGCAGCCAACCTGCCTTAAGTAGCCACTACAAAAAGTCCCATTGTTAGATTTGTAGTGTAAATCAATTTGTGTTAAGCAGCCAACCTGTCTTAAACAGCCAATTTACTCTGTCCCATAGGCTGGCCTCTTAACACAAGTTTGACTGGTAATATGACATAATATGTTCTACAAACTTAGGGTATGGACATTGAACGAAAAGCAGAAAGTATAATAAGGGTTTAGTGCCCTTACCACAATCAAAGCTTACAAAGTAATCAGTATTCACGATAGGTACCGTTTTACTAAACAACTAAAGGAATATATTTCCGTAAGTCAAAACTGACAAATATGGAAAGTGTCTTTACTGAAAGAACACTATAACAATGTTACACTTCATTGGAGGCGTCTCGTAGAGACGCTTCCAATGTCGTGTAACTTTGCAATATTGTTTAGCCCATTGTTGAAATAAAAGAGAAAGTTGTTTTGAACTAAGGCAACTTTTTCGCATAAAACGATACACGGTATATTATTGTCGAGAAACCTTTCATGTATTACAGGTCACGATAGCTAACACAGGGGAGGTCACGTGGAGCCCATACGAGGTGTTTGAGACGTCATGCGCAGTCGATATCGTTCACTTCCCGTTTGACAAGCAAACATGCGAGATCAAGTTTATCACGTGGATGTACAGCCAATCAGAGGTCGTGATACAACACGGCACGCTAGGCTTCTACAAATCCAACTACGAAGAGAACGGGAAATGGGCCATCGAGTCAATGTCCACTTCGACATCTACTTCCGGCGGGAAGACCGCCCTCGTTTACACGCTCAACCTTCGCCGGAAGTCGTCGTTTTACATCCTGTTTCTTGCACTTCCGGCCGTGTTGTTGTCCATCTTGAACGTGTTTGTATTCGTACTTCCGGCGAGTTCCGGTGAGAAGGTTGGTTACTGTCTGGCCGTGTTCCTCTCGTACGCTCTCTTCTATACGATCTTGAGTGAGTCCCTTCCCAAGAACTCGGACGATATATCAACAGTTGGTGCATACCTCTTCTTCATGATGTTTCTGTCGACCCTTGCATGCATCGTGACGATTCTGGAGCTGCGGATCTTCAATAAGACGTCAGTCAAGGTACGTAAACACAACATTGTCTTATAGGCTTGTTCTTTCTGATATATTCGTTTTCTATAAATCTGTTTACCAATGAATAAACACAAAGTATTGTTGGTAGCGTTACGAAGAAAAGAAGAGAAAGAGCAGCATTAGTTATGGAGATGGCAAATAGGGAAATAGCAATCACTTAGTGGTGGTAAAACTCTTTCTCTCTTCATAATGGGTTAATTGGCTCATTGTTACTACCACGGATCTTCAACTTGACTTATTTGGCTAATGTGCCTTAGGGAATTACTGTTCAAGAAAGAAAGAGGAAGGGCAGTATTAGTTTTATGGAGATTACAAATAGGGAAACAGCAATCACTAAGTGTTGGCATACTTCTGCCTCTTTTCATAAGGGGTTGATTGGTTCATTGTGATTACCGCAGATATTTGGCTTATTTGCCTTATTTGCCTTAGGGGATTACTTTTGAAGAAGTTAAATGGTTCATTCAATCGTTTTGTGCGATTTTTCTAAGTAATTGAGTTGTTTGCATTTTATGACGTAAATTCATACACATGTCAGGTGTAAAACAAGCATTGTTGTACAACCGGAATCCTTGGTAATTGATGTAAATCTAAGAAACAATGCAAACAGAAAATACAGGTAACAGAAAAGCATGCTTTATATTCACCTAGTGTAAGACCGCCTTTCTAAGAAGATTATTTAATGCCACAGACCGATTAACTATATTAGGTTTTTAATCATCTGCGGAACTAAGATCATTGCGTGATTAACACAATATCAAAAACAACCAACAAGAATTCCCTTCTATTACAAACATAGCGTATAGCCTGTCATGACTATGCTGTGTATATAATCCAATAGAGTATTCTACTTTACATAACAGTCTTATCTAAAACGATGGACATGAAATTGATACCTTTTTCGAATTGTATGCTTTCTTTGAGCCAATCGGTTGCTTTCTATGCATTCTATATGGGTACTATGTATCATTTGTGTAAATGATGTAAGTAATATGTTTTGTGCTTTCTTATACTGAACCAGATTGAATTAAATAAACTTAAGAAAAATGTTTACATAAGTCATAACTGATACATTGGATAGTATCTTCACTGAAGGTACAATATTGCAATGGGACACGTCATTGGAAGCGTCTCGGATAGACGATTCCAATGATGTGTTACTTTGCAATATTGCTTAGCCCAATATTGAAATAAGAGGAATTGTTGGTTTAGACTTACGCAAATCTTAAGCGTAAACTGTTTAGTAAAACGGTACCCTGGGCCACATCAGATGAGTTCAATATACTTTTATCCCTTCTATACCATACAGGTGCCGAAGATGATCGTCAAGTTTGTGAAGTTTGTGTTACACTACCGCTGCCTGTGTACCTGTGGCTCGGACAAACACGCGGATTTGGACGACGACATTATAGATGAGGGGTGGACGAGGGTCATCTCCCAATGGGTGGACTGCTCCTGGGCCGACTTCGTGGACGCGCTCGATTTTATTCTCTTCTTCGTTTTCCTGATTGTCACCATCGTTACAACGCTGATAACATTTATATTCGCCTCGAGTCAAACAACGCTGTTTTAACCCTTTACCAAATGCCAAATATTCGACTGTCCCAAATTGAAAGAGTTTGCTGACGAAATTTCAAAATGTGATGAATTGGAAAAAAATATTCTGATAGGGTAGAAAACACTGTTGGAAAAGGAGAAATTGCTCGTAAAGAGCAATTTCTCCTTTTCCACAATGTTTTCAGAGTCGTCTCCAACAAAGTGATAACCTTTATATTCGCCTCGAGTCAAACAAAGCTGTTTTAACCCTCTACCAAACGTCAAATTTAATTTCGATAGTCCCAAATTGAAAGAGTTTGCAGACGACATTTCAAAATGTGATGGAATGGAAATATGATATTATGATTGGGTAGAAGACATTGTCGGAAAATGAGAAACTGCTCGTAGAGAGCAATTTCTCCTTTTCCCACAATGTTTTCCAAAGTCGTCTGCAACGAACTGGTCAACTTTCGCAAAGACCTAATAAATGTTTATTAGGTCTTTGACTTTCGTTATTGTTTGGCTATGGGTTGATGGACTGTCGTCAGTATATATATACATCCTACTAAATTGCAATATCCAAGTTGTGCTTGTTCTCATACACGAGGAATCCACACATCTCAGGAGATGTTTTGTTGTAAATTAAGCACTCGTGGCCAACTGTTTTTTTTTCTATACCCGAGAACTCATCATAGCCTACTTCTTGAGGTGCAACGATGAATTAAACGACTGGTTTATCAAAAAAAGATGAAATATTAAAGGATATGAGTCGATAGTTATTTATTTTTAAAAATCATAGTACAACAAAAACAAATCATATACAAATATGGTCTGTAACGGGTTAATATGATCTATAACCTACCGAATTAAGGCGGTGTCGTTTTCTGTTAGTTAAAACAGTATGTTTGAAGATCCTTGTTCACGGAAGAGAAAACTTCAAAGTTAAAATTGAATGTCGTTGAAACAATACAACTTTTTATTATTGTTTGGTGAACAGGTTCAAATAGTTACCTTCATCATAATTCAGGAAGCATCAATTTATCTAAGTATGTGTAGTTTATATGCGATAGATCTCAAACGCAATGTCACGCTTTTATTTTAAAACCATGTCACTTCAATGTATACATACTTTAAAGAATCCTAATCGATTTACTGTTGTGTCCACTATTCCTTAGTACGCATCATATAACAGTTTAGCGGCTGCGCAGTTCTGAAGGAATGCATTTTAACTTTCAAATTTCCTCTCATCTGTGAACAAGCACCTTTAAGTTTATTGTGAGCAAATGTTAGTTTGTGTTGTTTATTTGTTTGATTTGTTTTACATCGATTGTGAGGGAAGCTTAGTTAAGCCTATCGAGTCATTATCGAAGGCTGATTCCTGGATAACACACCAGTACTCGCGCCGATGTATGGGATAATCCCGGCAATGTTCACATCGTCATACGGGGATTCGAACCCGGAATCCTCTGTACAAGAGGCCGCCGCTCTACCACTGTAAAACTGTCGCCTTTATTTTATTTTCAATCGCTTCATGCATAATCGTAGTTTATGTTCACTTAGGAACTTTCTCTCGATGCAGTTATTCGATGGTATGTATGTGTGGAGTCTCGTTCTTCTTAATCAAGCAGATACCTACACGACATGCTCGTTATATGATTACTGACTTAGGAATAAATATAGTATGCCTTTAAACCCTTTACCAAACGCCACATTTTCAAATCTTCCAAATTGAAAGAGATTGCAGACGACATATAGAAAAGTGATGAAATTATGCTGTGGAACATTATGAATGTGTGAATCTATTTATGTTGAAACAACACGGTATGTTATGCTAATAAATTGTTCGAACTTGGATTTTTTATCGAATGAATTATAGCAAATAATGTGATGCAAGGGATAAATAACGTACTATCAGACAAATATTTTAGAATACTTATTTTCTTTTTTAACTTCTACCGTTTTTTCTACACAAGAAGATCGTAACGGTATTCGATTAGATACATTGTAAACTCTACTGAACTATTGTGACATTTTCTCGGGATTTAACTTTATTCACTTGGTACATATTTACATACATAATGACAAAAGGCGATCATTCAAAGCTATAAACACACAGTTATAACAAATTCAAAACATATGCATAATTTAAGTTAAAACGAATACATGTTAATACATTTGTCAATCAGTACATGAGTACATGTAACTAAAAGCAGGTTTGACCTCGAAGTCTACAGCTACATATGCTAAATGTTTTCTCGTTATCATCTGCACCTACCCAGTGAGTAAATGCTCTTCTCGTATCTCACAACAAACACGGCAAAAGTTAAACGGATATCCGATTAGTTATCAGAAACAATTGTTTAGTAGAATCAAATATCACGACAGTCGCTCTGAATCAGATTAGAAGCAATTATTAGAAATGTTTGCTCACACATGAGACAATTTGTAAGTCAAAATAAAATGTCGTTTATCTTTCGTTGAGGAAGATACGTCTTCTGGTTTGTATTACTACGGTGTATGATATACAATTCAGAGTAAAGGGGCTTTCCAAACTCTTTTCGTAACCGTGAAAACCAGAGGACGTTTATCATTCACTTAACCCTTTCCCAAACGCCAAATTTTCGACTGTTCCAAATTGAAAAGAGTTTGCAGACGACATTTCAATATGTGATGAAAAATAAAAATAAACTTCAGATAGAGCAGAAAAGATGCACCCTCACGAACAGTCAATGAAAGCAAATATAGATCGATCTTAATTGTTTAAAGAGTGGATAAAGCGAATTCATATGTTAAGTATTCTTAACCCAAACATGTGAAATCGCTTTTGAGATCTACCGCTTTTATACTGAAAATACTTACATGCATTGACGTTTCCTGAATTAATTACACTTTCAAGAGCTACTTCGAATTGTACATCAAACAACAATACAAGAACTGTGTTGTTAAAATTAAATTTTATTTTGACTTTCAAATTTTCTCTTTTGTGAATAAGCACCTTTAATGCTAAATATATTGAATTGAATTCATAAAAAAATCTCAGCACGATATGAGAGCAATGGCTTTCTTTTGAATTGGGTTTAACAATGAGATAAAAATATATGCACCGTAATTAAAACTAAAATATATATTAAAAATGGAATGTCAATGTTATTTAATGATGAAGATGAATATTATAAATCGCTGGATATATCAGCGTCTAAAATACACAAACGATAGTTTCTGATTTGAGGCACATATACTTCGTAAATGCATTTTTTCTACATGAACATGAAGTGACTCGAACCTTATACTTTCTCCAACAGAATTAAAATTTTCTATGTGATATAACTTTCATTTTCTCCAATTTCAAATCTCTTAAGAAAGGTTGGAATAAGATCCACACATTTGTTTGACTTTGATGATATAACAACATTATTCATGCATTACAATGGTTTCAAAGACAAGACTACTTTATGTAGAATTGTGCGGGATAAATTGTGAAGAGACTAGAGAAAGACACTTCAATAGTCTTCTCAAATTGAACGATCAATATATATGGTTCTTCTCCTGTTTCGCCTTAATTAATGTTATTCCACTCCAACTTGTTCTCCTATTAAGATGTATTCTTCTAATTTTTGACTGTCTGAGTACCCATTATATAGTTAATACATTTATTCTGTCACCAGCGCTATGAACGGACTGATAACAGGGTGCCGTATAACATTTGTGATATCCGGCACTAACCATATATCACACATTCACGAGCAAAATAATGACGTCATAAATACGTCATGGCATATGACGTCATGTGTGCATCATTCTCTACTTGTTTTCTGTCTTTTGTTTCCTTTATTTTGTATTTTGTTTTCAGTGTGATTGTTAATAATAATCCATGGAGGTAACAGGATAAATAGAATAGATGATTGGTGTCTTTGAATAGGAAAAGTTATCGGGCTCGGCATCGGAATATTATCCGTTTCGCCTTCGGCTCACCGGATAATATTCCTACGCCTTGCCCGATAACATTTCCGATTCACGACACCAACCATCTATTCTCTATATCTATTCTAACATTTTACCGACTGCAGACGACATTTTATACTTGAAGAAGGCGACTTTAGAAAAGCTTTGTGAACAAGTGTAAAACCTTTCAGTTCTGCTATTGTCATATGTGAATAAATTGAAAAAAGGGATTGTGGAAAAAAGGAGAAATTGCTTGTGACTTCTTTTTCCACAATGCTTTTTGATAGTCGTCTGCTGCAAGACGCAACAATGTGCTGTCAGGTGGTATTGTGTAAATCGATTGCGAAACAAGTGCTTACAACTTAGAACAATCAGAGTCTTTTTTGCTTCCTGGATACGCGCCATATGTGGATCAATGAACGATGGAAAGGTGGATCCCGCTACACACGAAATTCGAACCCGTAACTTCCATGAGGCCGACGCTTTACCACTGGACCACTGTCCTCTGCTTATAACAGAATGCCGCTCAACTAGTTTTAAGGCAACTATTTTGCTATATACGGTTTAATTACTTGACCAAATTGGGATACCATAGTGAAAAATAAAGATCTATTTATAAAAATCTCTCCTTTGACTCCAACGAATTTTAAAGTATTTTTCAGCGGGCGCATTTACACGCGTATATCAACTATTTGAAACACGTCCGCTAAAGATTTGAAACATGTATATTAAATGTTTTAAACACGTATATTACATACTTGAAATATGTGGATTACATGTTTGAATCAAGTATATCAAATATTTGAATCAAGTATATCAAATATTTGAATCTCGTATATCAAATATTTTAATCACGTATATCAAATATTTGAATTACGAAAATCAACTATTTACATTGCGTATATAAAATGTTTGATACACGTATATTGAATATTTGAAACATGTGTATTACATTGTCACGTATATCAAATATTTAAATCATGTGTATCAAATATCTAAATCACGAAATATCAAACATTGGAGTCACGTATATCAACCATTTGAATCACGTATATCAAATATTTGAAACAGGTTTATTGAATATTTGAATGGTTGATAGCCTAAATCTATTTTGACTCCACGTCTCTAACATGCTAGTTGTTTTCGTTCTGATATTGGTGATTCTATTTCTTTCGTCTTTCTTTCACTTCTTGGGGTTATGCATCTGTGTAGATTGTTGGTAATCAAATATGGCGACAGATCAACATGCCTGAAAAACAAATATACGAGAGAAGTCTCAAGCATGGTCTTAAGACTCCGTATAGTTTGAAATCCAAGTTATTTTGTACTACAGTTTCTCTTAGTTGGACCAACAAATTCAATTCAATTAACCTATTACCAAACAATAACGGCATTTAATCACGTTGTTGCACACGACTCTTGAAAACATTATTGGGAAAATTAAGATTGCTCGTAACGAGCAATTTTTCCTTTGCCCTCAATGTTTTCTGCCCTTTCAGAAGATTATTTTCCAAGTTTATCACATTTTTAAATGTCGTCTTCAAAATCTTTCAATTCGCGACAGTCGAAAATTTGGTGTTTGGTAAAGAGTTAAAGCAAGTTTATGAAACTGTTTTAAATCAAATCCCTTATTTAAAATGTAAAACTTAAAACTAAGAATTTGGGTACACACCGACCCATCTACGCTAAAGTAATTAACCCTTAGAATGCTTGGTAGTTTACTAAACATATATCTTAGGTGTCCTTTTCCAAAACCTTGAATATCTGCTTAATTTTGATGAGGAAAGATACTCAGAGTAGTATACATGTAAGGTCACATGCCAGCCGACAAATTATTTGCGGCTAGCCTGAATCCAACATGTTTTAATAAGCATGAAATCGGTTCGAGTACTAAAGGATTAAACTAAATGTGACGCAATGATATATAGGTCTATAGGTCACCTTAATGGAATCATTACTACTGCAAGACATGTATTAAATGTGACAGGCAATTATATACAAGTTTAAAAACGACAAACAGTCACAGTATATTAGGTCTCGCACCTGTTACGGAGTACTTCCGGGTCGTAGTACCCAAAAGTAGTCCCATTTAGAAATTTTGAGTTTCAACTTCTGGTGCATAGTTTTGCTGGTAAGAGATGAGCTGGTAGAACACTGATGTGTTTCCTGTATAGATTATAGTCCTGCAATGCTCCCAAAGTTTGTTTTGATTGCTTATTGCAGGACTATTTGTTTGGGATGTATGAACACAGATGCCGGTACCTCGGCTAGATTTGACAGCTAGTGCACTGATTTTCGGACGGTACTAATACACTTTGCTCCGTAGAAAAAAAATGAGACGATTGAGGTGTCCATTTTATTACAGTTTCTGAGAGTTGAATGGACAAACTTGATGTTCCTGTATATAGCTAAGCGTAAAAAACACTATTCTTCATTCAGCAGAGTCTTGAAAATAGCTGATTTAACATTGGAGTCAATGGGAATTCAATATCTCAAAAGTAACAGGTGTATGACCTAATCCATGGCAGTCGCATGTCCGTGGAGTCTTTATTTTGACGTCAATAACTGAGAAATCTTCATCAAACTATGAATGAAATCAGCAGATAGCATTTTAAACATGGATTTACCTTTCCTCGGGACAAGGTATGTGTCCAAATGGTTTTAATTGAGAATGTAGGATTTTCCTTGTTAAATCGGCTTGTGTATGAGTTTCCGGACAACATCCATTTCTGTTATACCCATTACAATGCATTTCTGAGCGATTTTATTTGTGTTTGAACAAAAAACCTGATGTCATCAATGAGCTAAAACAGTAATTTCTTCCTAGAAAGTGATTTTCTGTCAAAATTGCTTTATTTTTTAAGTACAGAATAAATAGTATTGTGCAATGGTGAGTAATAATAATTGTCAACTGAGAGGATCATGTGATGCCACTGACTTTCATCCAGCAAATACTGATCTAAGATGCACATCTATGTCATTTCCTTCCCTTTATTAGCTCATATTGTCTGATCTCAGACTAGACTCTCTGCTTTTGAGTGATTTTCCTGTTGTAGCTGAGGCGGAATGTGTCGCTCAAGATTAGCTGTGATTGGATACTTGTCGCTCTAGATCTTTCAACAAGAGCTAAGGCTTTTAAGCGATACTTTTTCTTAACCGAAACAGCATTTTACAGTTTTAAATGTATGTGTTACACTAAAACAATAATTGTAAACTGACCAAGAGAGCTATTCTAAGGTATTTCAAGTGTAACGGGTTAAGCCGGCTGGTTTGGTGCAAGAAACCAATCACACGAGTCATGTCAAACTTTTCGAAATTAATTAGATGGACAAATCGGTCTTTCACAAAACCACTAATAGTATATACCGCTATCATGTTCCCCATATCATAATCATCATCATCTCATTATCATTGATTATTATTACTATTATTATTATTGTTATTATTATTATCATTATTATTATAATCATCATTATTATTGTTGTTGTTGTTATCTTATCATATCTATTGCATGTTGAATGGTGACGGTGAGTTCTATTCATAGGTTACGGTAGTATCAAGCAAGCTGTTTTTACTATCAAATGGAAACATTGGTGGAAAAGAGAAATCAATGATTAATAATGAGCAATTATTTCTTTTTCCGTGCCATTTTCTAAATATCATGTCTGTCGATGAAGCCTGAATATCGAATGGTCTTCTCGATGGCTGTGTTTCAGAAAAATCATTGTAGATATTGTTTATCTGTCTTTGAATAGGTATAAACTCTTTATATCAACCATTTCAATATAGAATTGCATGTAACAATCTGTTTTTCCAAAGATATTCCTTGATAAAGCTATAACATATTTCAAGATCCTAATGTAGGCATGAAAATCAGTCATTTGCTTTGTAAAATGAAAATGTTAACAGTCCAAGGTTCAGATTTGGACCAATTTGACTAAAAAAGGCTTTGGAATGGCTGCTTTTCCTATAATGTTCTTAAAAATATTTTCTTTTTATACTATAAAGGTTTTTAAGTCAATTTTCCAATTGTTTAGTTATTTTTAGCTATTGAAATCACATTTCTAACCCCATAAATAACACATAATGTGTACAAAGCTATGTCGCACACATTTTCCCGTACTTTTTGGAAAAGCCCAGATATACCCCTTAGATTGCCCCCAAATCATTAAAATTTCTGTCCTTGTAATTGGAAATTTAATAATGAGTCTTAAACAACATAATTATAGCATTTCCTACTAGATTTGATGAAATAATGAAGAAGTAAGCCTTCATTTCAACGAAAATAGCCTTTGTTTTACCAAAGATATTGCTAAGAAGGCTACTTTTCTTGGAATGTTCCCAGTTCAAACCTTATAAAACTCTTATCAAAGTATGAAACAATCTTTAAGGAACAAAAACCTTTTTGTTTCAGTCAAATTGATCCATTAGTTTTTGAATAATTAGTATTTATCTCTCTTTGGTGAGTCTTGGCTCTTTGACATAGTCTTGTATGCAAATGTAGTCGATTAGGGTGGGTGTATGGATTCCTCATTTGTTCCATTTTTATCGCTTTCCTGTCAGGTTTTTCGCATTATATTTTGTCGCAAGTCCCGAATCCTTGGAAAAATAAGACCGAAAACCATGTTAGCAATAAAATGCATTTGTATTAGGTCTTGCACCTGTTACGGAGTACTTCCGGGTCGTAGTACCCAAAAGTAGTCCCATTTAGAAATTTTGAGTTTCAACTTCTGGTGCATAGTTTTGCTGGTAAGAGATGAGCTGGTAGAACACTGATGTGTTTCCTGTATAGATTATAGTCCTGCAATGCTCCCAAAGTTTGTTTTGATTGCTTATTGCAGGACTATTTGTTTGGGATGTATGAACACAGATGCCGGTACCTCGGCTAGATTTGACAGCTAGTGCACTGATTTTCGGACGGTACTAATACACTTTGCTCCGTAGAAAAAAAATGAGACGATTGAGGTGTCCATTTTATTACAGTTTCTGAGAGTTGAATGGACAAACTTGATGTTCCTGTATATAGCTAAGCGTAAAAAACACTATTCTTCATTCAGCAGAGTCTTGAAAATAGCTGATTTAACATTGGAGTCAATGGGAATTCAATATCTCAAAAGTAACAGGTGTATGACCATAATCACAGTATATGACCACAGTATATAATCACAGTATATGATCACAGTATATCATCACAGTATATGATCACGATACATGCTCACAGTATATGATCGCAGGATATAATTAAAGTATATAATCACAATATATGATAATAGTTTACGATCACAGTATATAATCACGGAATATGATCATTATATATGATCGCAGTATATAATTAAAGTAAATAATCACAGTATATAACCACAGGATATAATCACAATATATGATCACAATATATGATCGCAGTATATAATTAAAGTTCATAATCACAGTATGTAATCACAGAATATGATGACAGTATATGATCACAGTATATGATCACAGTATATGATCACAGTATATGATCACAGTATATGATCACAGTTTATGGTGACAGTATATATGATATTAAGATGATCGACATTGTCCTAAAAGTATATAAATTTATCTTGTCCCAGGTCAAAGTTACAAATCTCTAGAACAAAGCCGACTATGTGTCAATGTATAATCTCACCTATCATTAATTTGCAGTGTTACAATGTTTCCTTGGAGTGTTTCCCCTTCGGTTTCCTTTGACCCTATTGTTACATTGTACGGAATGTCCGTATCGTCATCGTCGTCATCTCTTGATATGAACCAGAACACTCCCCCGCTTCCGTAGGAAAACGAACTCGATTCATCTCCCACCGTCACTGTGAGACTGTATGCATAGAACAAATATCTATTAACCCATTACCAAACAATTTCGATATTTAACCACTTTGTTGCAGACGGCTCTGGAAAACATTGTGGGAAAAGGAGAAATTGCTCGTAACGAGCAATTTCTCCTTTTCCCTCAATGTTTTCTGCCCTATCAGAAGATTGTTATCCAATTTCATCACAATATGAAACGTCGTCTGCAAACTCTTTCAATTTGAGACAGTCCAAAATTTGGCGTTTGGGAAAGGGTTAATTAAAACAAATCGTTATCATTCAACGTCAAAATGAGACTGTATTTATAAAGTAGAACAAATATCCATAAGGTTATATCGTTAGCAACTGAAGAGGCACTCAAATGATTGAAGTCTCTATTTAAAATTACGTATGTTCAAATTAAGCAATTGTTTGATTGATTTGTTTGTCGATTGAATTTCTGAATTAAAGTCTTGTGCAATGCCACTTTGGAAGAATGTTTCATTTATATAATGACAGCGAGGACAGATCGAGGAAATGAGGGATATTCTAATGAGCTTAAAACGACTTTCTTCGGAATACATTGATTTCTTGGCACTTAAACCGTCGTTCGTTTGTGAAAAGATTTCAAGATAACAAAATGCATGCACTAAACAGTATGGCAGACAGACAGTTTGGGTGTTCGAGGATTTGCATTCGATCGTATTGGTGTTTTGTTTCATTCTTGGCTTAGAACAATTCGAAGAAATCAAAGTCGGGCTGGTGACTTCAGAAACGTCCATGGTGATCACGAATTCATTCATTCCCTTTTTAAGCGTTACTTAGGGTATTCGTTTTTTCAAAATAAGCTAGATGATTATGGAATCAATATAAGCCTGAGATTTGGAGAAAAAAAATTGTCATAAATTGTTCTCATATAACGAAGGTTCATCTCCTTACGTTTTATCTTCATCTGTAATCATCACCACCACATCATCTCCTTCATTGAACTTGGAGTCGGATAGTTCAATTGTGTCAGAATTGTCTTTAACTTTCTCGATGATTTCTAAACCATCTTCACCTACCATAACATTCAGGTTGAATTTCTGAAATGAATCAGTTTATCGTTAAAGTTGGTTTCTACCTCTAGTGACACATGACCCCCTCTTTGATGGGTTCAAATCCCGATTAAGGCATTTGCCTTTTCAACACACGTAGTCTCCCGACTGACTAACAGAATGCCGATAGTTCTACCCGGCTGAACCAACCATTATAGGCAGTTGAGTTTGGGGGCTTCTTCCATCATTAAGTTCAAGTTCAAATAGTTTATTGACATATAAACTAAAACATAGTTTGTTGTCAAACATATGTACAACATACAAATTCATTAAATGCATAAACATGGCAATACAAACACATAAATGAGAAAAATGTGACTTTTGAATGAAAAAGGCTTATTCATGGACTACAAAAGAAAGATGAATAAGACAGTAAGGACATAATACTAAATACTTGTTAATGAAACAAAAAATTATGGATTCATTATGAAATGATGATTGCGTCTACTGTTAGCCTTATCTAACAATTTACTAATGTTTAAAATTGTTTTCTTAGAATTTGATTCCATTAAACCAATGAATTTCTGAATGTTTGGCCAAGTATAATAATATTTTGGCAAATACAACGTTCTAATATCTCTATAAAAAGGACAAACAAGTAAAAAGTGAAATTCGTTTTCAATTACATTTAAATTGCACACGAAGCATTTCCTATCCTCTCTGAAAATGTTTCTGTGTCTGCCTACTTCAATTTGAAGAGAATTTGCTGAACATCTAAACCTTGTCATAGTAATTCTGCTTTTAAAATTTGTAATGCTTGTAAAATATTTTTCCATTTCGAATGCTTTTTTTAAGAGTTGGGCATCGCGACATAACTGAAATAATGTTGATTCGCTTTAACATAATATAAACACAAAACACATCTAGTTGCAGCGTGATAATAAACTGTTCTTTCTTCATCTTATGCCTTACATCTATGACGTTTTTTGTTGTTATGCAATTCAATTTCTGATATTTTCTCCTAAAAAATGGGCGAACAGAGAAGACACGCTTCAAGTAGAATCCGAAGACTTATTATACACACCTCTCCTTTATTGTACTGTAACAGGCCACCTTTAGAACCATAGCTAAACACAACAGCGATCTTGTCGGCGCCTGTGAGGTTTGACAACATAACAGGAACACTGGTGGTGTTAAATGAAAGGCAGTTCTGGAAATGAATATAAAATAAAGATGAAAGTCATCTCGTAAATTAATAATATATTAATATGATTAATGCCGATGAGTGTTTACTATCACATTTAATATTATTTAGCCATTTGCCCACGTGTGAGTTAATGGCGGGCCAAAATGGAAGTAAAAGCAAACGAAAAATATAAGATGAAAGAAAAAGTATTTTCTCCCTATAATATACGGAATAAGTTTGAATTAATTTGCATTTTTCGACCTGCCCCGGCATCCGGTAACTTCGTTGCTACAGTAACCAACATATCTTGCTAGAATGATGTCTTTGTTTTTTTCACGTTCAGAATATGTTGACAAAAGTGAATGTATACATGTATTAAATTTGAATCGAACAACGTTACACTGAGATATAACAGAATTCTACGAACCTTCCGAACAACCTTCGTAAGTAAAACAAGTTACGTGGTAAGTAAATGAAAGACACACTATACGTTTTCTCTAAGGCATAAGCAAAACAAATCCTATGGTAAGAAATGACTCGTTGTCGATAAGGGAAAAAAAGAATCCTTTTGATACAGATGAAGCATTTTAAGCATTTGTTCCCTTTGATATACACGACTCACTCTCGAACGTTAAATAATATGTTCCCAAAATAGCTTATCTAGTATAAGGCTTTGAAATTTTTCTTGCCAAAGATTCAAATTTGATAACTTACAGTTTCTCGGCAGTGTCCGTATGTAATATCAACAGCATCTGACATCGAGTTTAATGGTATATCGACATTGTTTAGTGATAAACCGTGAACACACCCGCGAATAGACCTGAAATAGTCAAATATAAAAAAAACACATTTATTTATTACGTTATTATTGTTTATAATTCGCATTGCACCTTAAGCTTGTTGAAATATCCGGTCTCTTCTTTTGGTACCTTGGACTTGTTGAATGTTTGTCTAAACTATTCACGTCACGAGAAGAATTCACATATCCATGGCACTAGCCTAGGACACCAACCATCAGTAGAAAATTTGAAAGTCAAAATAAAACGTCGTTGAAACAATACACATTTTGTAAAAAAAACATGTAAATCTAATGAATATAAAAAAGCTCGAAAGCATATGTTTTGTAACGAGTATTGTTTAAATAATCTTATTTATGTGCGTTACTTAAAAGATACAGACTGTGATATCGTCCCTTTATTATGAAAGCGTTTATGATTGAAACAAATTGGCTCGTGTAGAACTCATTTATTTTTCGAGTACCAGCGCGTCTTAGGATGAATGGTTAGTCAGATGGAGACTACACAACAAAGTAATTTCACGGGAAATCTATTAAAACATAACCTCCTTAATCAAATGAGCTGTGAAACGAAATGGTAAACTGGAAAGAAAGCACAGTGCACTGTGCTCCTCTTTCTCGAGTGTTACTTACAATGATTGTCATTGTGTTAGCGTAAACAAACGAGGTAAGCTTTATATGTTAAGTGCCTAATTTTATTACAATGGAACACAATCAATCAATAACATGTATCTTCTGAACGTGTAGAATATAACTAACAACGATCAGAGGTCACCATGCATTATATGTGTGACCTATATAACTAACATAGATCAGAGGTCACCATGCATTATATGTATTACCTATATAACTAACATAGATCAGAGGTCACCATGCATTATATGTATTACCTATATAACTAACATAGATCAGAGGTCACCATGCATTATATGTATTACCTATAAAACTAACATAGATCAGAGGTCACCATGCATTATATGTATTACCTATATATAACTAACATAGATCAGAGGTCACCATGCATTATATGTATTACCTATATAACTAACATAGATCAGAGGTCACCATGCATTATATGTATGACCTATATAACTAACATAGATCAGAGGTCACCATGCATTATATGTATTACCTATATAACTAACATAGATCAGAGGTCACCATGCATTATATGTGTGACCTATATAACTAACATAGATCAGAGGTCACCATGCATTATATGTATTACCTATATAACTAACATAGATCAGAGGGCACCATACATTATATGTATTACCTATATAACTAACATAGATCAGAGGTCACCATGCATTATATGTATTACCTATATAACTAACATAGATCAGAGGGCACCATACATTATATGTATTACCTATATAACTAACATAGATCAGAGGTCACCATGCATTATATGTATTACCTATATAACTAACATAGATCAGAGGTCACCATGCATTATATGTATTACCTATATAACTATACATAGATCAGAGGTCACCATGCATTATATGTATGACCTATATAACTAACATAGATCAGAGGTCACCATGCATTATATGTGTGACCTATATAACTAACATAGATCAGAGGTCACCATGCATTATATGTATGACCTATATAACTATCATAGATCGGAGGTCACCATGCATTATATGTATTACCTATATAACTAACATTGATCAGAGGTCACCATGCATTATATGTGTTACCTATATAACTAACATAGATCAGAGGTCACCATGCATTATATGTATTACCTATATAACTAACAACGATCAGAGGTCACCATGCATTATATGTATTACCTATATAACTAACAACGATCAGAGGTCACCATGCATTATATGTATTACCTATATAACTAACATAGATCAGAGGTCACCATGCATTATATGTATTACCTATATAATAAACATAGATCAGAGGTCACCATGCATTATATGTATTACCTATATAACTAACATAGATCAGAGGTCACCATGCATTATATGTATTACCTATATAACTAACAGAGATCAGAGGTCACCATACATTATATGTATTACCTATATAACTAACATAGATCAGAGGTCACCATGCATTATATGTATTACCTATATAACTAACAACGATCAGAGGTCACCATGCATTATATGTATTACCTATATAACCAACATAATTCAGAGGTCACCATGCATTATATGTATTACCTATATAACTAACATAGATCAGAGGTCACCATGCATTATATGTATTACCTATATAACTAACATAGATCAGAGGTCAACATGCATTATATGTACTACCTATATAACTAACATAGATCAGAGGTCACCATGCATTATATGTATTACCTATATAACTAACAACGGTCAGAGGTCACCATGCATTACATGTATTACCAATATAACTAACATAGATCAGAGGTCACCATGCATTATATGTATTACCTATATAACTAACATAGATTAGAGGTCACCATACATTATATGTATTACCTAGTATATAGCTAACATAGATCAGAGGTCACCATGCATTATATGTATTACCTATATAACTAACATAGATCAGAGGTCACCATGCATTATATGTATTACCTATATAACTAACATCAGAGGTCACCATGCATTATATGTATTACCTATATAACTAACATAGATCAGAGGTCACATGCATTATATGTATTACCTATATAACTAACATAGATCAGAGGTCACCATGCATTATATGTATTACCTATATAACTAACATAGATCAGAGGTCACCATGCATTACATGTATGACCTGGGCGGAGCATTGGTATGCATCGCATAGCAAGTAGGCGTGTCAACACTGATTGGCATTATCGAAATATACAACAATTTCGATAGATGTAATTATTTCAAACTAATCACTAAAATCGTTTGTTACCTTGATGTGTTAGAAGACGAGCCTAAATATATTCCAATACGCTGTGATGTAAAAACGTCTATAGTGTCGACTGATGAAGTCAACCTATCTGTTCTACCATTTAACATGACATTTATAGAACGTCCATCACTCGATACCTGCAATAGAATATCCATAGAAAATTCAATAATGTTATACCCTAGAATTATTTAATCTGATGTTCTACATTTTTTTATGGACGTAACTAAAAAACAGACGTTTATTTCTATAACGTGATAACGTCCTTTTATCTTTTTATTCAAGAATTTGTATTAATCATGTACACGTTCAACTGTGTTTTTATTTCGTTTCAAAAGTTCTATCAAATCACCAGGGTACCGCTTTACTTAACATTTTATGCTTAAAACTAGCGTATGTTCCAGAAATCATTCCCTCTCAGTTCGATATTGGACTGACCAATCTTTCAAAGTAACACACCAATCGGAACCGTCTCTCCGAGACGCTCACAATGACGTGTTACATTGTAATATTGTACATTCATTTAGGATAATATCTCCATTCATCAGTTTTGACGTACGGAATATTTTCCTTAAGTTGTTTAGTAAAAGGGTACACAGGTCGTACTTTTATCCTATACTGGAATGGTAAACACGTAATATGGAATTATTGTATCAACAGCATCCATATCTAAAATGTATTTTCTCATTTTCTTTCATTTCTGTCAGCTTAACATTGACCTTGTCTTAAAATGTCAATATCTCATATAGTTCTTATTGATTACTTGCCTATCTTATATATCATCTTCAGACATATGCGGTCTTTTTCCGGAGAAATGTGTACGTTAAAAAGACGATAGGGTATGGCTAAACCCATTACAAACAATAACGAAATTTGACCAGTTTGTTGCAGACGACTCTGGTATACACTCCTTTTCCCTCAATGTTTTCTGCCTTACCAGAGAATTATTTCTCAATTTCATCACATTTTGAAATGTCGTTTGCAGAATCTTTCAATTTGGGCCAGTCTAACGTTTGGTGTTTTGGTAAATGATTAATGTTGAGACTATCATAACGTACCTCAAGGCTTTGTTCCGTCCCGATAACGTCGCTAACAGAGACGACGTCTGACTTCAAACCGTAATGTCGAGTGACAACAAAGAGTTGTCTACCTTTCACAAAAGCCGTTGTTTTGAATCTCTGGAATATAATGGTAAGAACATGTCATCCAAAATTGTTATGTTTAAGGTAGTAACCTTTTTATAATAGATCTATCACTTAAATTTTGAGATATACTTAAAATTCATTGAGCCACCTCTACAAAATATGATTCTTAATCATAAGTACAAAATGGTGCAAACGAATGATACGAAACAACTTATGGTGAAACAATGTTACTATGAATAAAAATGGTCTTATTTTACACAAAGCATATTTTGTTTGTTTAATGTGATACCAGTATTATAAATCCGCAGCGTTATGGGCGTTAAATCACTAACGATGTGTGAAGTGGCGTCCAATATGCATTTGAACACTGTTGCCAGCCTCGTAACCGATTTACGTCGAAATATTGTAAAACCATACCTTTTTGTAGGACAATATGGAAACGAATTACAAACTTAACACATTACCATCTAACGCCACATTTACGCGTTTTGCAGCAGACGACTCACAAAGGGAATTGGGACAAAAGGAGAAATTGCTTCTCAAAGCAATTTCTCCGTTTGCCACAATGCTTTTTTTTAAATTATTTATTTACATATTACAACAGCAGATCTAAAAGGGTGTTCACATGTTTGCAAAGCTTTTGTAAAGTCGTCTGCTAAAAGTAAAAAAGTAAATATTGTCTCCATGTGGTAAAGGGTTTACTGCTGTTCTCAATTATCAATATGCGAATACATAAGAAAGATGAAGACCATAACTTACTACTTATGATCAGTTAAGATAGATTGGATTCTAGGGTCTTACTCGTGTGGACTTTTTAACAGTGTTAAACAGTATCAACAACTTAGTGTTATATATTGCGGCTTTCCGGGGATCATCAGTGCTAACTAGGCAAATGTTCCTAAATCTCTACCTGAGGTCATTCCCACGAAACCAGTGATGCATGCACAACTTGAACCTGGAACCCCCGGATTGCAAGTCAACTACCACTGGGTCACGCATGGCACCTCCGTACTTACATGAAGCTATATGTGAGTAACTTTACTACAATTACATACATTGTATGTTAAACTCACATTGTTTTCAGCATTCATAGAGAATACAGTGCCGCTTGATTGCGCGGTGAAATTGGCAGCGAATGACGTCACTCTAGACCTTTGTTGTCGGTTATTTAAATCATAAAGCGCATATCCATTACCGTCTAATATAATGCTTAGCCCCATTTCCTCTTTGTAGCTGGAAATGTATAGAAAGTAGACTGCAATTGTATTGAATCGGAAAGTTACACAGGCAATATCATCCGCTGAAATTAAAGCGAATCGGATAACAATCTGAAGCCAAGTGCGATATCTTTTCCTATTCTAGAGACCGACCATCTATCCTTTTCATAATGTTACCTTCATCGAATCCAATAGAAAAATATAAAAGAAACAACGAAACAAAATACTAGGATAATCACACTCGCATCTACTCGGCAATCAGCGGCACAAGCCGGTAACTTTACATCGTAGGTAGTTCATGAATATACCAGAAATCCATAGGAAATTCGGCTGTTTTCCGCCGGATAACACACTTGATAACAACATATACACAGGGACTAAGTATTTATGTAAATACAAACATTTAGGTAAAATATAACAAATGGATGTTGTTGTTTTTATTAATTACAATAAAGATTATAATATCAACACATTTGAATTTCATATGATCTCAATCGAATGTACTCGGCTATCCCCGGCTCATGCTGAGGATTGCCGAGTAGATACGATTGCAAACGGACAGGACCTTCGTCGCCGCCATGTTGCTGGACTACTTTTAAGATGACTATATTATTATAATCTTTTCAAATGTCTTTTACAGAAACAATTACTCAAACTGTTTGCATTGAGACAAAAAGGTTAACGATTATTTAACCAATGCTCGTTTAAAATTGCTTAAATGTTGATCACTGTACGAAAACAGTGAAGAAAATGGAAAACATGTTGAGTGTTTCCAACAAATGAAAGAACTACTAACTCTAGAACCGTGCTTGACTTAGGAAGCGTTTTCTTGTTATCGGTTGTCAGAACATTCAGGTATTTCCCGTTGATGTGGACGGATCCTATACACCCTGTCCAATCATCCATGTCATACTTGTCTGTGGCTCCACCGATAAACACAGAACTTGGTGCATTGTACACGGTGGGGTAATCTTCATCCGCTGTGGTAATAAACGATTGGACGAGTGATGTCCCTTTGTACACGGTGACGTTGTAATCAGAAGCGAACCTGCAGGAATAGGAAACGATAATACGATTATGCCATGTATACTAGCTTTGTTGCCTCTACATTATGTGCCTATCTATATGGGTTTTACATCGCTTCAACATTGCGTATATCGTGCTGCGATGTCGGACTCATTATGATGGAGGAAGACTCAAAACTTAACTGCCAATAAGAACTGGCCAAACAGAAGATAGCGTATTCGTTTTCGAACTTATATCTTATCGAATGAAGTTGGGAAATAAATGCTCATGCTTTATGAATTTGTGAAAACCTTGCTCTTGCACACAGATATCATGAATGATTTAATTTCTTTTATATAGCTGTATTTAAGACAGAAAACGGTATAGAATGTCATAAAGTACAACAATCAATCTAAGTTGATTGAAACCAAATATCGGTCGTAAGCAATATTTATTTCAGATATTGTTCTGCTTTGAAATTTCTTCCTTAAATGAAAAACATCAAAATGATTTATAATCTTGTCGCTTTCCATCGTTATTTAGACACGAAAATGTTTTTTTTTATAAAACAAAACATTACAGTCTGTGTGCTCTTAGGAAATAATGAATCATAAAGTTATACGGATAATTTTCAATCGAACTAAGTTTCATTTCAAGAATGAGCAGTTTTCGTTTTAAAAACACAAATGTGTGTATTCTGCCCCATTGCTATAAGTCTTGTATGATATATTTTTGACGTATGTGACTGATTTCAAGTCCAAAACTTGCACAGGGATTAATTATGGATTAAAATACAATCGTGATTAGTTCTCTATCAGAAAAGTCTGAACTGTGTTATAAAAACAAATCGATATTTTATTTTCATACTTGAGGGGCTTTAGAATACTTATAGTTTATGGCGAATTATGAATTGAATTGTTCGTTTAATTACTTTATATACAATGCCTAAAGTTTAAACCTGACCGTAAATTTTGTATTCTTAATGGCATACATTTCCCAACGATATTTCCTCGTTGTTCAAATTAAGATGGACTTACGTTTCTTTCTTATACATCATTCATTATTTGGTATAAGGATATAAAAGTAAAATTTGGTACGTAGCTGTTTTTTTTACATACAAGTCGAAAAGTACCGTTAATACTTTAACATGAAGATGTTTGAAGTTAGTATTGCTCCTAACCGTTTAGAAAAGAAATAAAAACATTTATTTTGAAGATTTTACAAACTCTTTAACTCATTATAAAAAATAACGACAATTGACCAGTTTGTTGCAGACGACTCTTGAAAACATTGTGGGCAAAGAAGAAATTGCTTAATCCTTTGCCAACAATGAACTCTGTCCTATCAGAAGATTATATTTCAATATCATCACATTTTGAAATATCGTCTGCAATCTCTTTCTATTTTGGACAGTGGAAAATATGGCATTTGGCAAAGGGTTAAACGTGTTTTTCGTTAAAGCTTCACTCACTAGATGTATATGCCACATCAAAGCACATTACTGTGTATTGTGGGGTCGAAGGTTCGAGCCCCACGGGATGTGTTTGTCCGGAGAATGTTTCTCTTGTGACTTGCTCCGAAATGGCCGGTTTGTGAGCCGCGAACTAGTTATATTTAATGGCTTCCGACTTATATCAGCTTAGCGCCATGCATTGTGATAGAAGTTGGGAGATACTTGGTATAATCAGTGAAAAATGTCTCATAAGTCAAACTGGCTGGCCCTTTCAATAGGGATGGCACTACAATAAGCATAATCCATTACTTTGTGCAATAATCTACGCTGCTAATATAATCTCAATATATTCCTTTTTTTTTCAGAATTAATCGGCTCAAGAAAATGATATCGCAGAGGGTCAGGAAGGTGACAACAAAACTGTTGTTGGCAACGGTTTTATTTATAGGTACGCGGATGGTTCTAAAAGTAGTTCTAAAGGATTCCCTCGTCTCAATCAGTTCACCTATAAAGGTCAACCCAAACCGTGCCGTGTCAAAGGTCCCAATACCGGGACAATTGTGTCTAAATATCGACCCACTCGTGGGGAAGGACGAGTTTCTGGCAGCTATGGACGGTGAACGAATAAATAGATTTTGTCCCGGGGAATACATTGTGGAATCGGCATGGCACGTTAACTACAACATAGAAAGAACTTTTCGCTTTATACCGGAAAAACAACAAAACCAGACTGCATTTTCATTGGATCGTTTCACAAACTTCACCGTCAACTCGAATAAAACAACAGTCCCAAAGAGCAAAATCCCAAAGTTATTTCACTTTATCTGGAATAATGAAATCATTCCTTCGGAGTTTGTGGGCAATTTGAAATTGTTTCGAACGACGCATCCTGATTGGACAATCCATTTCTGGACGCTGGCTGCCGGGAGAAAGTTTATAGAACAACACGAGCCCCAGATTCTCGCAATGTACGACGGGTTCAAAAGCGTGTTTAAGGCTGACGTGTTACGCTACGCTCTCATATACCACATCGGCGGGGCATACTTCGACATAGACAGCAGGGTGATCAAACCAGTCGACGAGCTTGCCGAGAAGTTCGAATGTATTCTGGGACCGGAACCCATGGAAAACCCCGTCACAATTCTGGGTGTTAGTAGTTTAGTGGCTAATTCAGGGTTCCTTTGTAGGCCGAGGCACCCATTCTTTCGTCACGTGATTGATTTGATCCCGGTACACGGTACTGGAGAACCGGGTCCGTTGTTTATGTCAAAATGTTTCCCGCTATTCCTGGACCGACAGCTTCACATGAACACAGCGGCGAATGAGAGTTTTGAGATCAAAATTGTTCCACATGACTATTTCGAGTACGTTGTCCTCAAAGGATACAGTGTCGACAAGCGAATGGCTAGAATTTGTGTCATCTATAAACCTTTCGTTATTAAATACCTTCAGGAATGTGGAAAGGTCTACGATAAAATTTCGACAGACGAGCAGCTATACATCCAATGTGAGCGTCAGTACGGGGATATCTATCGCACTATACCAAAACTTGTTAAAAAGAAGGAGGAGAGAAGAAAAATGGAGTTTGACGCATGCGTAGAGTGGATTTCCCACGGCGAGGAAAATCGGCGACCGTCTACCAACCGGTTTGTTGAACACTTGCATTATGGAACGCACCAGAAGAACGTTTTTAAAAAGTTAAAATTTACGGAGGCGAATAACATCTCTAACATTATTCAAGATGTTCACGTACATGTCTAAAGTCTTATTGATACAAAACATTTGAGACATATAAAATATATTAGGTCAAACATTTGTGTGCAAAAACGTTTCAAAGAAGACTATATCTACTTGACAAGTTTCAAAGATGGAGTCACGTAACTCCTAGCTGAACTGAATATTCATTTTAGAATGGCAGTGAATTACAATTGGTAAAAAACAGTTGATTTTAACCTAAAAGGGCCTATCAGCAATCTGGAAGTTATAAGTGTTATACGTTTTTTTATACAAAATGCAATTCGATTTCATGATAGGTTGACACTAAACAACAAACAATAAAACTCTATCTGTTTTGAAATAACCAATCACAAGATAAAATATTGTTACTAAACGGATTGTTATGAGCTTCGTGAATTTATCCTTTAAAATTGAATCGGCGAACGTATTAGGAACGTTCAAAGGTAAAGTAGCGCATTTGAATGAAAAAATATTTTCGCAGTTATAACAGTCTGGATGAAAGCTTAGATACCTTACCTTTCGATGGTGAATTTGTACCAGGTGTTGTTTTTGAGCGGCAAATCGGCTGAATTCTCTCCCAGGTTATATTGCCCATTGTCTAGAATTGTGATTTTCGGTACGAATTCATCCAGTGTTAGTGCTACTGCACCCTATAGAGCAAAAGAGAAAATGAAGGATGATAAGCGATTGTGTTGGTTTAAAGAGGGCGTCAAAAATATACATCATTAGTTTTAAAGGCATATGCCAGGATATGAGTACTGAAAGAATATATGGAGTTCTTTTACAATGTTCATAAGAGTAATGAAAAGCAAATTTTGAATGATGTGATACCCTATTTACTACTTTAACATAAGATATTTTTGTGCTTGAAATATAGTTGTCTCCAATGCAATCATTTTTATCAAAAGTCGGTTTGTTTACATATTTAAAATAACAAATTCTTATAGGTCGGTTAAAAATGTGAATCATGTGACCAGGATAGAGATGAAGAATCAGGTAATCTGATCTACTAAGCTGGCTAATCTGGGTTATTTCTCGTTGGATTTCACGTTTAATTCGTGCGAATGTTTTTTTTGGTGACAACGTTTTGAACCTGACCTAAAGTCAACCAACTAATATAGTTTAATACGGCATAAGTCTTCTTTCAAGAGTCTTTAAGTTATTTTGATGACCGCCTTTCAAAAGGTGGATAACAACGTGAGAAAGCTAAGAGTGATTCATTGCCAAACATCATGAAACCAGAAGCCTTCAAACTCAAGCTTAAACCGCTATCTGATCAAGAAATATTAGAGACAATCAGCTAACTTTGCGAACGTTATGTTTGCGCATGCTCCCCAGCTGTATTCTATCACATTGTTATCGACGGAGCATATGAAGAATGGATCCGATGTATGAAAAGTTTAACTTGTGTTTCAAGATTGTTGCAAGCGATTTATCTTTTTTTTAAAGCTTGCCTGCAGACATGTATTGCCACACACAATATACATACGTAAACCACGTGATTAATAATTACATAAAAAGATTATATATAAAGCCTAATTATCATCGACCTATGGCATTGTAAATATACAAGTATGCGTACATATAACAGTACAGAACTTTCACCTCGAGATATCGCATCTACATATAGATGTTATCTATATATAGATAAAGAAGGAAGAAAATTTGGACATTAAGCTATCCTCGATATATCGAGAAAATCGAGATATCCAATTTCGAGATAACGAGAGTATACTGTACATGTATTCCAACTCTAGTACAATCGACAATACAAATGCATTGCCCTGTTCTTTCACCTATATAACCACAAACAGACCATATCGAGAGGTCAATGAAAGACTTATAGTAAGTCCCTCAGTAAGCCTTCACAGATGTTCCATAATCTTGCAATGACTCCTCGATATGTTTTAACGGTATATTCACACCATATCCAGGGTTGTCGAAATCTGATTTTAATTTACTTATCCGTTTATGCTAAATCTTTTCCCTCGCGTGTTCGTATAATGTTTATATCGTATATTTCATTAAGATCACTTGTCCGTTATCCCATTACCAAACAATAACGACATTTGACCGGTTTGTTGCAGACGACTTTGAAAAATATGTTTCGAAAAGGAGGAATTGCTCGCCACGAGCAATTTCTCCTTTTCCCACAATGTTTTCTACTCTATCAGAAGCTTACTTTCCAATTTCATCACACTTTAAAACGTCATCGGCAAACTCCTTCAAATTGGGACAGTCCAAAATTTGGTGTTTGGTAAAGGGAAACGGCTTTGTGACAAGCTCTGCAATACGGAAAATTAATTCTCCCACCCTGATACCCAACGACAGAGGGTGTAGAATACTAAATCGCAATTAAATCTTATATCTAAAGACAAAACAACTTACCGTTTTGTTTGTTTGCACCAATGCTACAAGACCGTCTTCAGAATAAGTTTTCATGGATAGCTCCACCTTAGTGCTGGCTTGTTTGTTAGTCTCCAGACCCGGAACAGGAATTTCAAGATGTGAGCTGCCCTCCATCGTTACAGCTACCTTTAATTATCGATGCAAAATCAATTAATATATCGATACAGATGATTCGAATACAACTTGATTAAACAAAATAAATCTATATCTATTTATTTTACATCGATTGTGACCGAAGCTTAAAGCTTATTAAATTTACTCTCGATGGCTGCTTCCTGAATACTACACCATTACTTGTGCCGATGTGTCTGTTAGTTCCGGTAATTTTCACCTCGCCTAACGGGGATACGAACCCGGGACCCCCGGTACAAGAGGCCAACGCTCTACCACTACACCACTGTTACTAACTTGATTAACGACGACATGAGACATAACCGGTACGTTAGTCTACATGTAACAGTGATGGGTGAGATGGGTGTAGTGGTAGAGCGTTGGCCTCATGTACAGGGGGTACTGGGTTCGGTCCCCGTTATGTGAAGCAAGAATCGTCGGAACCAGCCCACACATGCGCAAGTACTGGTTTAGTGTCCAGGAAGAAGTCGTCGAGAGTGAATTTACTAAGCTTTAAACTTCCGTCACAATCGATGTAAAATAAAACTTTATCAAACTAAGTCAATAATAATAATATTTCTTTTTTGCAAATGAAATTATTTGACTGTTGCAATATGTTATAAAAGGTGATTAAGGGGAACGTTTGATTCCGTTTCAGTTCTTCAATTAGAAAATCTAATCGAAATGAAAATGCCTTTTAATCGATATTTCTTTTTCATTATAGATATTTCAAATGTTCATCATCTGTTACGCATGAGTCGATCGACTTTTCATTTAATGAATTGATATTAAAAATGAATAGACACCACCCTTGTTGATTGAATCATAGAAATATAAGATCTTAAATCAGCATTTTCCTTGGGTGACATATGACATGA
>OX401415.1:6175533-6205533 GCA_947846245.1 Cerastoderma edule
CTCGCTGCACACATACACACACGTACACAAAACACATACAAACATTTACCCCTAGGCGTATCCACACTCGCAAACGAGTAAATATATTATTTTGTTTAGTTCATTGTACAAAAAACACACATTATGTATATAGCATGTATTATCACAACGCAATATGCCTGGGGCTAAAAAAAGAAAATGCTTGAATTAAATGTGTTTAAACTTTTTAAAAAGATCTAATTTTGGTGTCTTTTAGGCTCTTTGGGCTGGGCCCGATTCTTGTATTAATTGATATAATTGTATTCTGTCCATACATGTCACGTAAGTTAAAAGATGCCGCATTTATCTTTAATTACTAAAATCGATTATATATAAATGAGTTTATCTTTAATTTACATCAATATCAAACACTTGTCAGTGTTGCTGTTATTCCAAATCAAACGAGCAATTCGGTTAAAGCTTATCCTAGCGTTTAGTGCAATTTGACATGAAGCAACTTTTCACTGATTATACCAAGTGCCTCCAATCTCCCATCAATATGCCATGCGCCAAGCGGATATAAGTTGGTAACCATCAATTTTAACTAGCTCGCGGCTCTCAAACCGGCCATTTCGGTACAAGTCCCACGAGAAACATTCTCCGGACAAACGCCTCCCGTGGGGCTCGAACCTTCGACCTCCCGTCCCGAGGAGGACGCCTTAACCACTAGGCCACGGTGATGGATTATACAAACAACAAGTACCAAGTTCTAATGCCTCGTTAGCGCTTTCAGGGCCGGAGTTGTCAGTTATCCTTTCCTTGTTGGCCTCATATGCGTCCTGCATTCGCTTCAACTTGGCTTCGGCCTTTTTGATTGACTTGGCGTTCTGTTCTTGAAACACGCTATGCTGAAACGGATAAATCAACCTTAGAATGCTTAGAATACAGGTGTGAATTTAACCCTAAGAATTCTGGGTAATTTTCAAAAAAAAAAAATTTTGGGTCGTCTGCTTTCCCAAACCATACATATCTGCTTAATATTGATGAGAAAAGATACTCAGAGTAGCAAACAGGTAAGATCACAGGTCAGCCGCCATTACAGCTCATATGCTATTGTTGGTTTTGCGTCAAATATGTACCTATGTTTCTGGGTTTTCGGGTAAACAAACAAATCCATTCTTACATCATAATCTATATTGACATTTTTAGTACTGACAGACCGACCAGAAAATAGTCAATTAGATTAAAGCGATTAACTGACATCTTGCAACTCTGAATATATCATCATTTCATTAAAACAGAACATAGATTGTGAATTAAACGAGAATATAGAACAACGTTAAATTTGATATAATTTTTACATAAAACCGTTTCAAGTGGTTTATTAGTAAAGTTATAATATACTAGTGTATGGTATAAGTCAACATGGAAGGGTGAAAATGAACAGTTAAACGAGTTTGACACACCTCCAAAGCTGCTTTTTACGCATGTTGCCAAATCAATCAACAAAGTTTCATATTTATGGTGAAATAATTAAACAGTGTAAGGATGGATAACTTAATCCTTAGAGTGCTGGAACCGACGTCATGGTTATGCAAACAGGTTGGATCCAGGCCAGCCGCCAAGTAAAATGGCGACTGCCCTGTGATCCAACCTGTTTACTTCTCTAAGTATCTGTCTTCATTAAAATTAAGCAAATATTTACGGCTTTAGAAAGCAGCCGACGCCAAAAACATTTTTATAAATATTTCCCAGCATTCTAAGGGTTAATAATTACCTTTTCATGTAACACTACATACACTGTATAGGTTGTTCATGTACTTAGTGATACATTCTAAGGGTATATGTCATGCTAAAAATCTTTTGAACTTGACCTTGGTTCACTCACCTTGAAGTCGACATCTTTAGAAACGTCATTAACACGATTATGGACCGCCCTAAAAACCGCAGCTTCAGCCTTCCAAGTGTGGGTGTAAGTTTTCACTTGAAGCGTATGGTTTTCATACAGGTCGATCTGACTCTTTACTCGGTCGAGATGATTCTGAAGGTCTGAAGGAAGATAATAGATAGATAAATATTTTATTCAGTAACGTAAACTTTATAAAGTTTCTAGTAACGTACAAAGAAATGAACATATTTACAATTCTAAAGGTCACATATATTGTTATAATGTATATAATATAAGCAGTTGCAATATCAAAACACACACATATAGAGGAGGAACATAATTAGACACACGACACAACACACATAATTACGTTAGGCATACATTGCAATTTTAATGTGACTCTCTCACAGATTGAAGGTTTTTCCGTTTTGAAATAAAATGTCTCCTGTGGATAAAATTAGAACATCTATATACAACTAGTTACATTAAACTGGTTTATTGGCACACATCTGAACCACTTTCAGATCAGTTTGGTTTACCCATCACCAAACAATAACGACATTTGACCAATGTGTTGCATACGACCCTGGAAAACATATTGGGAAAAGGAGAAATTGCTCGTGACGAGCAATTTCTCCTTTTCCCACATTGTTTTCTGCCCTATCAGAAAATTACTTATTCAATTTCATCACATTTTGAAATGTCGTAAGCAACCTCTTTCAATTTGGGACGGTCGAACGTTTGGCGTTAGGTCAAAGGTTAAGACGAAACCCATTTGTCTTTTAGATGTGGTAAATGTTTTAACGGTTTATTTCGTCAACAGTGGTATTCTATTTCTATCCCTTCATCTCATCCAAATGAGGGAGAGTTCCTAGACCTCAGACTACAAAATGGTTTGACACTGTTATCACTTGATGCAAGAAAGGTGTGGCAAAGATTCTTCGACATTTCATGAAACGTGTTATTACATAAGGCACTGATATGCAGAATATAAACGCAAACACTGGTCCTAAGTATCTTTAGACTAAAGAAACTGAAAACGGTCGTTTATTAAGTGAGGAGAAATAAATAATTTACCTTTTAAACGGTTGTTACTTTCAAAATATAATCTATGAGAAAATGTCTTTAATTAAAGGATTGTGTTCAGTTCCGTCGACAAAAATATCAGATGTTCTTTCAAACAAATTCATTTTACATCGATTGTGAGACCATTTCTTACAACTTAGATCAATCACTCTCGATTCTGGTTCTTGGATGCATAACCAGTACTCGCGCCGAATAAGAATTAATGAAATATCGCGAATTAGATCAAGATACAGACGGGATTCTAACGCACGACCCTCGTGTCTTGAGGCCGACGCTTTAGCCCTGGACCATTGTCCTCCACAAGCAATTTCTTCCTTTGCCACAGTTCTTTTCCAATCCATTCACATATCACAGCAACAGAACCGAAAGTTTTTTTTCACAAGTTTACAAGGATTTTTAAAGTCGTCTGGTTCAAGTAAAAAGAACGTCGTCTGTAGGTGGTAAAGAGTACACACTCACCACTGACTGACTTCAGGCGTAGTTTAGCCTGACTGAGCAATTCTTCGTTCATTTCAGACCGGTTCCTGAGATGTTCCAGTATCAATTCGGCTGAAATGACAAAACACGGAAGAGATAATTATCGTGCTTATAGAACCCATTACCAAACAATAACCACATTTAACCACTTTGTTGCAGACGGGTTTAGAAAACATTGTGGGGAAAGGAGAAATTGCTCGTAACGAGCAATTTCTCCTTTTCCCACAATGTTTTCTGCCCTATCAGATGATTATTCTCCATTTTCATCTCATTTCGAAATGTCGTCTGCAAACTTTTTCAATTTTGGGACAGTCGAAAATTTGGTGTTTGGTAAAGGATAACGACAGGGTTATCGTGTAAGTACTTGGGTATTATAATGAAATTGCCTAAATAATGATTATGAACCAAAACATGATTATATAGATAAAAAGCAGCTTCTGTAGTCATTTTAAGATGAATGCGAATGGAAAAGAGAAACTCTCCGAAATACCGGCGCTACTTTAGTATTGCCATATAGATCTTAAGGTAGAATACCCATAATCCGCCATTTGGAAACTTATTCCTTCGTCGGATTACTTCGGTTGGTCACGGTATACACCGGTCTCAGCCGAAACTATTCGCATCGAACCGAATGGTTCCGGTTCCGACATATGTTAACAAAGGACGACCAAAGTCAGCCGACGAAGGAGTAAATCTCAAAATGGCAATTTATTGGTATTGTACCTTAATGCTGTTTCAACAAATATTCAGTTGTATAAAGGTTTTCCTGTAATTCAGGAATTCTATGCTAGGGTTCTTAAATGAAGATCTAAGTTTTATTCCTTATATCGGTCAATTGTTTCTCTATGGAGTACCCATAAGCTAAACACTCTATTTAAGCCCTGTACAGGTACATTGCATAGTAAGTTGTATATATTTCAGGATTCGTTGAAAATGGCATTAAACCCAGAACCTGATAGAACTCATTGGAAAAAGGGCCGCCCCGATTTAATCCGATTTTATCACTGGTCAATAAGGTACCATGTTATACTTTTCAATAATCTGGTATGTAGGTTAAGAGTCCCTAGAACCAGGCTATAACATAGAGTGAGTCCTAAAAGGTACATTTGAATTACTCACAAAACATGCTGACGCATACAAAAGTAATGTCAAAGATGCATTCCTTTAATCCGCATTCTTACACCTACGCCTGCACTGTTAGATACAATTAGAGTGCAATACTGTTTTCGTTCGCCCGTGAACACCAATTAATTAACATTTACTAGTACCATCTATTAACCTTAAAGTGCTGGGACCGACTTCATGCTGATGCAAACAGGTTGGATCCAGGCCAGCCGCCAAGTTAGTAGGTGACTGGCCTTTGATCTAACATGTTTGCTACTCTGACTATCTTTCCTCATTAAAATTATGATTAATTAGGTTTTGTGAAACAGATATCAAACAAATAATGTAGACAAGGGTAAAAACGCACACAGATAATGTTACTTACTTAGAGTAATGTTTGACAGTTCAGCAGTAGCAGCGTCCTCTGTATCTCTCTTGTGTCTGGTTTCAGAGCCCCAAACCTGGTCAGCCAGAAAACCGAACGTATCCGACTCCCACCACCACCCATCCTCCTCCTCCGCTTCCGTAGTGGTTGCTATGGGTACAGGGGTCGTCGTAGGTTTTGGTGTTTTTTGTATCGTTTTTGTGGATTTTCTTGATTTTTGTATCTCGTCAAGCATGTCTTCATCATCTGTGTCAGTTTCGGACATACTTGTTTTCTTGTCAGGTTTATTATCGATGTTTCCTTCTGTAATTACTCCTGACACAGAAGTTGGAGAAACACGAGAAATCGTTCCTGGTAGTTGAGTTGGCATCTTTGTAATTGTTGTAATATCTTCATCGTCCGTAATCGATATAGACATTGATGGTTTCTTGTTATTTGTATCTCTATTATTAGCCGTAGTCTCACCATCTCCTGAAATTTCCATTGACATTCCAGACCCAGACCCGTCGCCGGATAATTCATCTGCAAGACACGAAACAATACACCGATATCACGTCATTGTGCAACTTACGATATTAAATAATTGCATGAAGTTTATTTGAACAAGGAACCTTTGAATTGCATTTGACAAAACATTCTACACAGCTAGTTTCAGTATCGAAGGCAAGTCCAGATCATGCACCCATAGAAGATTCCGTTGAAGGCTTGTTTCAATGAAGTTTTACAGGTAGTACTTTGTTGATACTATCTAATGGGACTCAAAGCTAAGGTCGAACAGGTAATGGATAAGGTCGATAATTTCGCAATTCCAAAGGCTAAGAGAGACGTAATAAATTTGTAGTTTACATATCAATATTTATACTTAACCCTTTCCCAAACAATAATTTTTCCTTTTCCCACAAGGTTTTCTTCCCAATAAGAAGAGTATTGTCTAATTTCATCACATTTTGAAATGTTGTCTGCAAACACTTTCAATTTGGGACAGTCGAAAATGTGTTGTTTGGGAAAGGGTTAAAAGGAATTATATAAAGCGCGATGTAAATCGATAGCCTTACCTAGCAAATCTTCATCATCAGTATCAGGAAGTACTAGCGTGTCTTTTCCATCGTCTAAATCAGTTAGAGTTTCCTCTGTTGTAGCAAACGTCTCAGATGTAATCGGTGTCCTCGATGTTGATGTCACCGATTGTGATGAAGAAATGGATGTCATATCTGGTGAAACTGACGGCGACGTCAAAGTTAATGTTCTCAATGTTGTAGTCGACGTTTTAGGTGTCGTACTAGACGGTTGTTCAGTTAAGGGTGATGTCATTTCTGTTGCGGCCCTTTCTTTTGGCGACGTCGTAATTAATGTTCTTGCTGTTGTGATCGACGTTTTTGGCGCGGGACTCGATGTTTGTTTGGTTAAAGTTGAGGGTTTTTCTGTTGAAACTAGCCTTGTAGAAGTAGATGGTCTCGTCGTTTTAGTTGCCGTTTCAGTTACCGTTGTAGTTGATGTTGTAGAAGGCGTTATAGTTGGCGTTCTTGATGTTGATTCAGTTGAAGTCGGTGTCGTCACCGAAGCTGATGGTGTTGTGCTTTGTGCTGTCGTTAATGTTTCTTCTGGCGTTGGTTTATTTTCTTCAGATGACCAGAAATCGAACCAACTTTTACTCTCCTCCTCTTTTTCTGTAGTTGTTGTTTTCTTTGGTACCGAAGTGGTTGTAACCTCTACTGAAAACATAGAATGTTAGTATTCAGGGCTTGCTTTGACCCACTGATTTGTCCTAATTTTTGGCCCCTTATATGTGGGATTTTGATGAAGAAAAAAATACCTATTTTTGGGTCATATCCAGGAATAGGGGGTTATTTACTATAAACGGTGGGGTCATGGAAAACCCTAGGTATTCATTTAGTTTAAGTTCAACATAAAACATTTGAAAATGCAACGTTTGCAAGATCGTTTTAAGTTTAAAAAGTCATAGCGCATTTCGGATTTTATAGCAGTAGACGTTAAAAAGGATATTTGTTAGTAAACGTGTTAAACTGTTGAACTCGGATTATTTACTCATCAAGTCATCTGAGTTATCTGTTGTGCTTTAAACACTGGTCCGAATAACCTCACTTTGCCACAACTACTGAGAACAACGTTATTACGAAACGACTGAGACAAAAGGGTATTTGAACTACTCACCTTTTCCATCTCCACTGGAAACTTCCACATCATCATCATCGTCATCCCCTTCCTGATCAGTATCACCAGACGCTTCCTCCGTCAGTTTATCGTCTGTACTGAGCTCCTCTAGCCCCTCCCTCTTTGGTATACACACTTCGTATTGGTCTGTACATACATCGCCCCGTATCAACACCATTGTAGTGTTCAACACCTGAATAGAGGGATACTTGTTTGTTGTATATTGTACATATCTTTGTCGCTTTCAACAATAAAGTATGATATATTGGTGCATGTTTCTGTAAGTTTAAACGGTAAAGCAGGGACGTTCAAAGGCGATGGTGCAATGTAAGACTTTAACAACTCCTGCACTTTTGCGGAGGAAACGCTTTAGCCTTGCAGTGAACAATCGAATACTTCACAAAAACGATATTTCAATTATGCCCTTATTCTGCTTCATAGAAAGCTTTATAAATGCGTTACTGCTCATGGCGGATGGATAATAACATGAACAAAAGGTATGACCTTTATATAAGTGAAACTACATCACATCAAGAAATGTTAAATTATTTTATTGTTTTGTAATGGATACCAAAAAGTGCTACGAGCTGCCCAAACAAACTCGATCACAAATTTACATGTATATGAAAAACGGCCTTTCGTAGGTCTTTATAAAAACAGGAACTCATAATGAAACCTTTAGAAGGCATCGGAATCCCAGGTCATGGGTGAATGATACCCCACAACTGCTGCCTCCCATACTTAACCATACATATAGCTATTCCCTTCCAATTCTCTCCATGAAAATACGCAAAACATATATACACCATCCATACAAATCAATGAAACACAAATATTCATAAATGTCAGATACCCATAAATTATAACTGTAAAACACAAACAGGTATCCAACTCCAAACCGACGAAACGTACCCCTAATTATTCCAGGAACTGTCTCGAACGTTAGAAAAGGAATGTCTCTAAAAGAAAAAGTGCACCAAAAACATGCAAATCACAAGACGAGAAAACAACATACCCCCATCTGTTCTCTGATATTTCGTATCGTTTTTTCGAATCTAGACTCGCGAGTTCCTTTCTTTGCAGCGTCTATTACATCGTTGGCATCTTTAAGCAGTGGTTTGAATTTCCTAAAATGTTAAGATTAATAATCGATGTTGTCATTTTAGTGGTTTCAGCAAACAGTTATTATTTACGTATCAAAGCAATTTAGAATTGTCTTTGAAAAAGACACACCTTGACATCTCGCAGCTAAAAAATATTGCACTTCAAAGCAACTTGTACATAAACATATATTGAATAAATATTTCGTAAATTTATATATTGTTAAGGCCAATGGCCAATGGCAAAGTGTTGCCGACATGCCTGCTATTTTAAATAAATAAAAAAATAAAGCTACAGAAACTTGGTTTTTTCACCTCTGAACCCCATAGAAAAGATACATAATCTTATTGATTTTAATAAAAGTTCTTCACCATATATCATGATAGACAATTAAAACAACATAAACATTGTTCCATTATCCAGTTTCATACAGGGGAAGTTATTCATAAAGATTTCTAACTTACATAAGTACCATGGCTGCAGTAGTAAAAAGGTCGTTTGCATGTATTTTGGTCCGATCGACTAACACCCACTGCTCTACATGTTTCATATCGAACGCATCAGTTGGAACATCTACATGGACCGTCTGTCGGAGCCTTTTAATTTCCTTCGCCTTCATATGGTTCTCCTTTAAATGAGAAATGATCGCTAAATGAAGAGACTTTTTTAAAAATGATAATTTGAATTTGATAGATCTGCTAAGCAGCTTTATTTGTGTTTTTATAAACATTGCTGCAAAAATGAGAAACTATTCATGGCAGTGAATTGTCATTTTTCAAACTATTCTCACGGACAATTGAACACAAAAAAACAGACTTGGGGCATGAACAGACAACCCATCAACTATATTTGTATGGACATCTTGACAGCTGCATAAAGTGTTGTTGATTGTAAATGTACTTTTTTATAATCGATTCATACCTTTATGAAAGTATAACTCCTTTCTTTACTCCGTTAAACGACAAAGAATAATTCGTAATAAACATCAATAATCAATCTTACCCGGTACTGTTGTTTAAGGGCCACAATTATGTCGTCTGCATCATTGATGTGGTTCCTCGCCAGGCGCATGTCTAGGAATGTGGAATTGCGGGAATACTGAAATAAACATAGAGAAAATGGAAATACCGACGAACGTCAATAAGCTAAGTTTGTTTGAGACCAAAATAGAACATTTCTATTTTCAAAATGGTCAAAATTTCTGAAAGTTGCTAGCAGATGTGCAAGTTGTTATAGGAATGAGTTCAACTCTACGGTGAAATAGAAAGAAATATTTTCTTTTATAGATAATGTGATTTCTCCGGAATTACTAGATACAGAATGCCACAACATTACTTTAAAATATTGGCTTAAACTATTAATTGATCAATTAAGTCATCTTTTCATTTTCATATCTATGTATGATTATATCATGCTCACATCCAAGCTTCCTCGCAAAGAATAGTGTAGATAGAAATGCCTATAAAATGTCCTTTCGTTCGTTTGTGCTTAGTGCTTTTCATATCGTTTTGTGAATATTTAAGCAACAGCACGTGTTTGTTATTCTAATACACACTTAATTTCAACTATTAAATCAGTCCCTTGTCAAATTCAAGTTCAAATAATCTATTAACATAAGATTTACCTTTCGTTGCTACATACATGTATCTTTACATTCATATGCTATACCTAATCATAAGTAAGTAAAATTAAATCAATTAAGTATCATATAATGATGTAGGCATGAGTGGCATCCATCTATTCCGAATCACGAATGATGTTCGATGAATATACAATTTGCTGAATATACATAACACACAATGGTGTGGCTGTTCATTAAAAGATTTAATTTTGTGTATGTCGGGCATGTATAGTAAAATCTCTGGTAAAATGTCGACATACCCCGTACATGCGTGTCCTGTCCATGGAGTCCCGCATCATCCTTGACCGATCCAGTATATACATGGTCTGGTTAGCCCGGCGTCCTAAATCGTATAAAGCCTGGGTCGGTAGTTTCTCGCTGATCTTCCGTGTTAACACTGTGTAATCGTACCTCAAATTACTCCTTTTCCTAGAACGTAATCAAGTAATGGTTTATAAAAAGATTCAATTATATTCGATTCTTGAATGTTAACCTTAACTGCATTAGACAATATTTTTATTGCTTGAAATAAGTTTTCAAAATGACATTTATAACACTTTTAACAGAAGAGCATTGAGGGATTATGGTAACATTTCTAAGATACAGTATCAACGTTCTTAACATATTTCAAAATAAAAATGAACTTATCTTATATGTTGGTGAGTATCACAGGTTACTAACATCATAGGACTGATGAAGTTTTGTCTGGTTTACCATGCTTATTATTTTTTCTGGCATCCCTGCCCTATATCTGAATTCTTAGTAAAATAAAATGAAAATGGTATTTATGCGTATAAATCCAATATACCCTTTATTACTCGTAACTTAAACCCTGCTTACCGTTGAAGGCCGAGAACCTTTCGTTTTAAATTCTGCGCGTATCTCAATTCGTCCATGGCGTATTCGTACTTAGATCTCAGGTACAGATTTTGAACGCCGGGTCTCTGTGTGAGCGGGAGAGAGGACGCGGCCTGGGCCTCGTTAAACTGTCGCCTCTGATGGCCTCGTAAGTACAGCTCCTTTGTGTGGAGGGATACCTCCATTACTGCGTCTGGAGAATAATATTAGAAATCAACTTTTAGTGTAGGGCAGTGGTCAAGAGGTTGAGCGTCGGCCTCTGTACACTAAGGTCGATGGATGGAGTCCCACGAGAGGTGTGTTCCACTGTATTGCGACCATTTGTACATTCACATTCGGTGCGAATTTTGTTTTCCAGGAAGTAGTATTGAAATTGAGATGGATATAAGTTGCGACTTCACCAACTGATGTAAAATGAACATTTTTTAACTTAGTAGGATAAACTTAAACTTAGGCTTTTTTAATAAGTTCTTAAAACGCGACATATTTACAAATTCTACAGCTACATTTGACAATAGAGAGAAGTCTGTTCAAAGACGTTTAAAAATGCCTGTTTATATATGTAGAGGAGCCATTTTGCTTGGTCGGATTAAGGAATAATGCCGATTTCAACAATAGTTCAGTCATATCGCAGCAATCTAGATATATATATATCTGATCCTGGAATTCACTCAGAAGTACTACACACTTTTCTTTTACAGCAAATGCTTTCGCAATCGCTGAATCACGAAACTTACCGTATACATGGTCGTTTTCCTTGGCTATATTGAGCAGCTCTTCCCTCACTGCAGTTATAATCTCCCATCTTGTAGAGTTAAATGTGTGCCTGTAGTTATAGTCAGTCTGAAACATGTATAATAGAACAGTGTAAGCGTCCAGTACAAATAACAAGGGAGGTAAATGTTAACATACACTCTATCTTGTTGCAAGTAAACATAGTAAAACAAGACATATTCGTGGTGTGATAGACAGCTGACGACTTAATACAGACACCCGACTTTCGGAATGCTCCAGCATTAGACTAGATAATCTCTCATGCCCTGTCTAAGATTGGTCGCTTGACAATTAACTTTAAAGTACTTTAGACTCCCTTTTACAGAGGAACAGAGACGTTAAAACGTTCTCATATTGCTTTGTAAAGTGAATATGATAATGTTTGTTTACCATAAGCGATAAAACAGGGTCCGAGAAACTTCGGGAACCAAAGAAATCTGATAAAATTCTCCATTTGAATGTTCACGTTGTTGGCGTTGGATAAGTGACAGTATTTTTATGTTGATTACGTGACTTTCCATACCAGGTGACCGTCATTTGCTTATCCGAGCGTTTATCATTGTATTAGACGTCACTTGAATGTAATAAATGAAATAAAATTGTGGAGTTAACTATTTGTGAAAATAGGATTTTCAAACATCTATAATAAATAGTGCAGGCATTTTATGTTCACGATTGTTTAGTGTTTCACTGTCTTTAAACGCATTCTTTCATGATTTATAACTAATTTTACTCAGTTTTGCAGCTTTTTGGGGGCCATTATGCTTTTAAGCACTGAACTGGTAAAATGTTAAAGGTCTTTCATCACAGATGAGATAATTTGAAAGACAAAATGAAATGCCTTTGAGACGAAAACGAATATTTTGCGCTTAGGGAGTGTCTTGAACTCAGAAACCTCTATATTTCAGGTCGGACACACCGTCGACTAAGTTAGCAAGGCTCGATGAAACATGTATAGTTTAATCAACAGTTTATTCCGTTTAAGGGAAATAATTCTCCGAGTGAAACATTACTTGATCTAGCACAAGTTTCTTATACGCACGTTATGTTCACGAGAATAATATATCCCGTAAACAAAACAACCTGGTTATTAAATTTGTACTACACACATTATCAAAATGTCAAAACACACCATTTAAAGGCTATCTTTGTAAATTCTCAATCGCTAGTCAATCACAAAACATTGACCAATTTACTCATACAGTACGCAATGGAATACAAGCCACGTACATTAATTTCTATTAGACGGATAGTTCCATATTTGGGTCAGAAGAGTATTTCTAAAACCATGCATATCATTAGCCTGGTGATCCGTTCTACTACGTTTAGGGGCAAAATACATGGAAACATTTTATTTTCACAATTCCAGAGTTATTTCTCAATAAGAATTATAAGATATATCTTTTCATCAAAACTATAATTCCTGCCAAAAATTAAGCATAACTGAAATACTATTGAAAAGACCAGCATCCTCTATCCAGCAGATTTACGACCTTACCGTGTAAATGTAGTGTTGCATCTGGTGCATTATCCTCCGTAACGCCATCGTGATGTCCTCGACTGGGGCTTCCACCTTCGGATGGAGACGTCTCTCCTGTAATATAGTGTACACCGACGGTCAGACGTCGTCATTAACCATTTACCTAACGTCAAATGTTTGACTGTTCCAAATTGAAAGAGTTTGCAGACGACATTTCAAAATGTAATGCAATTGGAAATTAACCTTCTGGTAGGGCAGAAAATATTGTGGGAAAAAGGAGTAATTGTTCGTTAAGAGCAATTGCTCGTTAAGAGCAATTTCTCCTTTTTCCACAATATTTTCCAGAGTCGTCTGCAAGAACTGGTAAAATGCTGTTATTGTTTGGCAATGGGTTGAACTAGTTAACCCTTAGAATGCCGTGTAATTTTCAAAAGATGATTATGTCGTCTTCTTTCCAAAACCCTAAATGTCGGCTAAACCTTTTATATGGAAAGATACTAGGAGAAACAAACTGGTTAGATAAAAAGCCAGCCGCCAATTTAATAAACGGCTGGCATGTATACAACATGTTTGCATAAACATGAAGTCGGTTCCAGCACTATAATGATTAAGCAGCCTTCTTTGGTTTATATCTAACGAGGAAATATCTCATAATTGATTTACAGGGAGTCGAAGGTTTAATGCGTGCCTTCAGGCCTTGCTTCATCTATCTGCTGCTAAGTCAATGACTAAGATATTTTATATCTGCTTTGTAACTTGTATAAACATTATCTCATTACATACACGTACATTGATACATTCAATCAAGAGTTTGTATTATATGACAATAAGCACACACACAGTTATGCTTTTAACATTGAAATATGTGATATGATGAAGATCCTCGATCAATCATTACATGTATATATGAATCTTCATCTGATTGATTGGGGTTTCAATAGTATTACCAGTGACTTTTTGGATGTTTAGTTATATTTTTAAGTTTCAAATAGTTTGTTGACAAAAAATGTTAATATAGTTTGTTGTCAAACATGAATACACCATACAAATGCATAGTAATGCATATAAATGCACGTTGATGACAATACAACCATACAAATGAGAAAAATGTGATTTTGCGATGAAAAAGAATCACAGAATACAAAAGACAGATGTATGTTAAACTAAATGCTAGAAAACTTGGTAGTTATAATGAATTCGGTATGTTTTGGTTACTTACAATATGATTATTACATCTTGACTTGTGTGTATGTGAATGTAGAGTCCGAACCACCTAAAGCATAGCGTTACTGACATCAGGGTAACTAATTACATGTGGGATACAATATGTAAAACAACATATCGTAATGTCGTGGGGAAATGGCGACTGTAGTTACAGTATACAATCAACACATCTTGATTCTAGACATCGCTTAACTGCTATTTTTCTTTTCAAATTGTAAATAACAAAGGGACAAAACCGCTGACCTGAGTAAGCCATTGAGAAACGTGCAGCAGATATAGGGAGAGTCTTTTTACAAAAGAAACGATAACTGTTATTATGACCACATTAAAATGGATATTTATCTTATCTAATGACAATGTGTTGACGTGCTTGTAATAGATGACATCCCAAGAAACATTTACGTATGGTTCTGACATTCATGTCGTAATGTTTGATGAAACGTAAACAATGGCTGTACAACAAAAGATATAGCGTATTATCTCAGTGCTTTCAAACGTCTACTATATCATAAAGAAACATTAATGCTGCCCATATGTGAAACAACAACAACAATATATTTATTGCTCTAAACAAAAGTACCTTGTTTATAGCAAAAGAGTACAATTCAACAATTTCAATTTTTACAGAAGAACAATTCAAATTCACGCAAGACTAAAAGATTCACAATTATTATTTTCTTAACAAGTTGGCGTAATGTACGAATGTGCCTAGATTGTTAATAATGTTCGTTAATGTTTTTGACATAAGCTTGGTAAATTTCTGTTTAGTCGGTCATGTGTAATAGTAACGTTTTATATATGTTTGCCTTAATCCGGTATATTTTGGACAGATGAAAAGGAAGTGGTATTCGCATTCCACACTACTAAGACTGCAATTTTGACAATAACGTTCGTGTCTTTGAATGTTCGTATATGTGCCTTGTTCAATAGCCAAATTATGGCTAAGTATGTAATGGATGGACCTTCATCGAGCACTTCAGTCCCTATTCTCACGCTGCGTGTGACTATGACCTTTCCATAAAGGTCATCTACGTTCATATGACACACATTGTCTCTTTCGCCAATAATATCTATAAACTGGCTGGATTCCCATTCTGTGTACATATAACAGTTCTCTAGTCTGCTTCAGAAAATGATAGTTCTTTTTGCAAATCTTTTTTTCCCGTAAAATTTTTGAAGATCGTTAGTTGCCAGTTGATGTGTTCAATTCGTAGATGATAAGTCCTGTATAATTTCGTCTGGCATACGTACCGTGATGGGAAAATAAAAAGGAGGTAACGGAGGAACTCCTTTTACTGTGATTGCTTAACCCTTTACCAAACGCAAAATGTTCGACTGTGCCAATTTGAAAGAGTTTGCAGACAACATTTAAAAATGTGATGAAATTGGAAAGACATCTTCTGATAGAGTAGAAAACATTGTGGGGAAAGGAGAAATTGCTCGTTATGAGCAATTTCTCATTTTCCTACAATGTTTTCGAGAGTAGTCTGCAACAAACTGGTCAAATGTCGTATTGTTTGGTAATGGATTAAACAGTATTGACTGAACTGTGTTGTCAAAGGTGATATGTTAAGGAAATACATGGTTTGTTTTAGATTACGTTCTCATACATTAGCAATTGAAACTGGTAGATATTATGGAACGAAAAGACAAAATAGAATTTGCAATTTATGTAATCTTAACCAAACAGAGTCGGAATATCACCTTTAACTATGTTGTCCAGCTTAGTCAAATATAAGGTTTAAGTACTTTGGAAATATACCATGGCCTAATATTAAATTCTTTATACAAAGTGTCGTCTAATGGCAGAAATTATATTTTGGAAATTTTGGAATTATTTAAAAAAAAAAAAGAAAGCGCTTAAACTACGCAATACTTACACCTAAATTAAAAGAATGCACTTTTCCTTCGAGAGAGTCAACATGCATGTGTGTTTGTATGTAGATTTACATGAGTGTATGTGATTATTGTTTGGATATGGTTGTAGATAGTTCGAAGTTGTATATTTATATTGCTTGCATAGTCTACTAAAATGCTATGGACAAAAGCCTTTTTGTTCTGTTTTTGCCGAATAAAATAATTGAATTGAATCGGAGATCATTAAATGTGTTGCTTTACGTTCAGCTGTTAAAAGAAGTAAGACAGCTAAAAATTCCATCGTCATTTGAGTAAGATAGAGATTGCAGTAGTTTTCCTGACATGTTTTACAACTTTCACCCACGAGAGAGTTTTACTTACATATATACAGTTCCTTAACCCTTATAGTACTGGAACCAACTTCATGCTAATGCAAACAGGTTGGATCCAGGCAAGCAGCCGCCAAGTAAATTTGCGACTGGCCTGTGATCTTATGTGAATGTCTTTCCTCACCAAAATTAAGCAAACATTTAAGGTTTTGGAAAGCAGACGACCAAAAAATCTAATTTTAGAAAATTACTCAGCATTCTAAGGGTGTACGCATTGAGCGAGTGTTTTGGTGTATATAAATGGATACAGTTCGCTTACAAATGATTCTTACGACGAAAATCGCAATGAGGCTCACATGAATAATGTACATGTTTTTGTATGCGTCAAACTGTTAATTTCATTATTATGCAAATTCGTGGTTTACAAGTAGTACGCGTTTCCATAGTAAGGCCACATTAAATTGTTATACGTTCTGCACTAAAAATAGTAGACAACACAGCGTGCATCAATTGTATAAGTTGCTCGTATCAGATGTGCAGCAACGTGTATGATTAACTCAACTAACGGAACATCTTTGCGTCTTTCAGCAGACAGTTTTCGAAAAGCATTATGGCAAAATGAGGAATTGCTTTTGCCAAGCATTTTTCTCATTTAACCACAATGCTTCTTTTAACCTTTAACCTATTCAAATATCACAACACCAGATTTGTCAAGGTTTTCCCATGTTTACAAAGCTTGTTAAAGTTATTTACTGCAAGTAAAATATATCGTCTGCAGGCGGTAAAGAGTTAAGGATCGACAAAGTATACTATGCGTTTATAATAAGGCCGCTTCAAGACACATTATTATCAGTGATATCGCATACCCATGCGCCCTGAACTATTTTGACAACAGACAAACAGAAAAGAGGGCGTCTATTTCATAAATCGTTTTAAACGTATTTATTTCACATCGATTGTGTGTAACGGAAGCTTAAGAATGATTATAATCACTCTCGGTGACTGATTGCTGGATACTTAATCAGGCCTGGTTATCATAGACAGTTTCACTGTACCATGATTATGTACTCCACATGTATATAAAGTCCTTTTAAGGTACTTACCAGTCTTTCCACGTCCGGTACCTGGGGAAGATCAGGGCTTTTCCACCGGCTGCTACCGCGGTCACCTGTCTGTAATTTGATTGGTTCGGACAGCTGCCTGTCATTGTCTATCCCCTCACGATTCTTCTCATCAGGTTTGGATCTCGTCTTTGCGTTTCTATTTATTTTTCGAGTTTCCATAGGAGTGCGGAATTTGGGGCGTTTCTTTTTGTCATCATGACCTCGTATATTCCCTTTGCTGGTGTGTTTATCGTTTGATTTATCAGATTTGGCTCGATGACTACGTCCACTTTTATGGCGAGTGTTTCTATTGGTTTTATGTATTTCACCTTTAGTATGTTTCTTCACATCATCGTGTAGAGCAGCGTCAACATGTGCGTCGAGTTTAACGTTTTCCGTCGATAATCCGCCCTTACCAACAACGGCTTTTCTATTGTTTCTCTCACTGTGTCCTTTTTCGCCATCTTCTTGTACTGAATCATCAGTGAGTTCCTCGCGAATAGTTTCAGAGTTAATGATTCCAGTAGAGAGTTGTACATTACTTTTTGTGATCATCTCACGTCCTCTATCTCTTTGTGTTGGTAGATGATCTCTATGTTTCCCATCATTATCTGTTCTTCCTGTACGACCGTTATCATCGATAAGGATATCAACAATATTGCCAGGCTTAACATTTCCTGTTGATATAGGCAACTCCTTCATTTGGGACTTATCGTGTTCTCTATAATTCTCGCTTGATAGATGTTTCGTTTTGAAGTTCTTGTTTGAAGCGTGTCTTGTTTGTAAATTCTCGTTTGGAGCGTGTATTGTTTGTAAGTTCTCGTTTAAAGTGTGTTTTATTTGCGAATTCTCGTTTGAAGCGGGTCTTGTTTGTAAATTCTCGTTTGAAGCGTGTCTTGTTTTTGAATAATTGCCTTTTAGACGCTTGGTCGCTGGATTGTCAGACGACATACGCTTGTTATCAGGATCTTCAGTTGGTAGACGCCTTATTGGTAAGCGTCTTCCATTCCTCGTAACACTCACTTTTACACGACCGATACTTAGGAATGGTTTGACGATTCTATCTAACGAAGATTTCATTCTTTTGTGATGATTTCGCTGATGATGTTGGTGATCAGCTCTCTGGAAACAAACAAGTTCAATGGTGAATATTTAGACTCTTATCAGGTAGGAAAAGCACCGAAACCACTCGTTATATTTGTGCTAGATGTATGCATCAGACATATCACATAAACTCTTAATGCCACATTTTTCCGTCTTGCAGCAGACGACATTCAAAATGCACTGTGTCAAAAGGAGACATTGCTTGTCATAGACAAATTCTCCTTTTGTACAATGCTTTTTCAATATATTCACATATCAAAACAGCAAAACTGACACAACATCAGAACTGAATGGATTTTCACATGCTTACAAGGCTTTATTAAAGACGTCTGCTTCAAGAAGAATGTCGTCTGCAGGTGGTAAAGAGGTAAATCTTAAGTTATTTAGCTAGTTTCCTCACCCCATCCCTATATGATAGTCTGGTCATATTTCTTTATTTGCTTGGACAAAGGAAGTATATGCCGCTGAACAAAATGCCTTTCTGTATGACATGTAACTACGGGTTGGGTTTCGTTTGATTCAAAAAATAAAAGCTTAACTACTAAGTGATCTAGATATATTGGACAAAGTCCACTGTCGGGAATCACACGATGAAATACAATACAGTTTTTTCATCATATGCTGTTTAATTGATTAACGGTAGTTTATTTACAAATGTTTGAGATATACTATTTGTACTATCTTCTGGATGCTCCATATTAACATGTTTTGCTTTGAACAATTTTCCAGCTTAGAAATATCAGGGAAGCATTAGAAAGATAAACTAAGTAAAAGCCACAAAAACTCCGATAAGTTGACATACCTGTCCTTCTTTCTGACCTTCATGACTATTTGACCTCTGACCTCTGTGGACTTCTCTGTTAAGGGAGGGAACTTTTTGGTCTTCATTTGTGAGCTCATTGCAATCTGAAAATAGTACAAGTAGATAGTTCGGAATTAGAATCACTTCCGTGAACAAATTGCTTTAAATGCACTATCCACATGTTCTAAATGATTGTGAAAAAAGGGGTTAGGGTAATATTTTCCTTTGTACTGACAGAATTAAATTCACATGAGGCAAAAACCGTGGCGAATTGTAAATCTGTCCATCATGGTTACGTTTTAAAGGGACTCTCTAACAGATTGAGATTTGTTTGATGTTTCAAAAATGAAATGTCGTCTACTGATGAAATGACAACCCAGGTCTATAAAAATACAGAAAGCTAGATTATTGATTATTCCGTCTCAACCATGTTCTTAACTGATTCATAAAAATACAGCACATATATCATTCAAATAGAGTTAAACAGTCGGTGTGATTTTGTCTTTTTAATGTCTCTTTGCTCGGTTTTCTACATATCCTCAGGGCGAGACGGTCCTTCCTCATTTTCACGAACAACTTTTTCGATCGTTACCTCCCATCATAGAAGGAATCTCCCTATGATGTGGATTAAATGGGGGAAGTTGAACTGTGACACAGCGTGCATACGTCTTTTGGTCTATGTATGTGCGTATACTCATGGCAAAAATTTACTCATAAATTGATCGATTATAGAGAGTTAGGGTGTTGCTCTATGCTTTATTGACAATATAGCAAATATCCGTATAAAAACAAACATAAAAAATTGTAAAGAGCAATTTCTCTTTTTTCCCACAATGTTTTCTGCCTTATCAGAAGATTATTTTCAAATTCCATCACATTGCATCACATGTCAAAAATAAGGTGTCAATCTCAAATTATGCGATACAACGTAAGAGAATATATGTAATAGAACAAGAAATCAAAACCTGTATGAGATGATGGCCTGCTACAGCAACCAGGGCATCCATTGATGATGTTCTGGAAAATGTAGCAAACTAAAAGAAATGACTGTAATCAAAAGATGGTGTAGCTGGGGTGGTGGTGGGTAATACTTTTTACTACAACGCAATAGTATGTTCTTCTCTTCCACTCACAAACATGGACTAATTTGCATAAATAATCTCTAACCAAAATGGTTTTTTTTTCCAGATCCTGTATAGAGGATCCCATTTATTTCCTTTAATCAATACATAGTATCATTCACATATATTCAACATCATTTTACAAGGAGTAGGATTTCTGTCTAGCTCAAACACAAACAATAAGTAAGTTATATTTAAGTGAGTTAGTTATATAGTATACTAACACCAGGATAACGAACTCCAACAAAGAAAAAGATAATCATTTAAATATTCCCATTTTCCAAGTCATAATGGTGTTTATGACCCACGTTGACTTGATCTGAAGTTTTTGAATCACTTCTTAATAAGGATAATGAATAAATTGTTTGCCTTATCTGACCTCATTTTATACCCGAATATATCTGTTTCTAGAGTGATACCTTTAAATAGATGTCTCTGAGAAACTAAAAGATGGCGCATAATCTTATTATTCACATCACATTCCCAGAAAAGATGTTCAATTGTTTCATTTGCCTGTTTACAGAATGTACATAAAGGACTGTCAATGTATTCTATCTTATGTAAAAAATAATTTGTTCCAAGAATTATATGTACAATTCTAAATTGAAACCACTGTATGTTTATCATTAACATATCTTAGCCCATTTAAATAAAAAACTTATTTTGACAAGTTTTCTAAAACATCATTGAAAGACTTCTTTGTTAACATGGCATTGTTAACCCTCATTCTTGGAATAAACAATTTCAGAAAAATAATCTCTAAACCCAATGGTCATTTAATTTACTGTGTTATGCAAAAATGGGACATTCGATAAGAGTCCTAAAAGTAATGTTCATCATGACAGCATAAAACATATTATTTACAATAATACTGCATTGATTAGTTTAACCGTTATACATATTCATTTTAGGCGTTTTGTTGATCGGTCAATTATTTTTAAAGCAAATATACGACCATTCTAACCTTTCGAGACCACCATCACGTATTGCTAATCATTGTGGCGATATAATACAAATTAGTCAGTGAACGGTCGTCGTAATATATAAGAAATAAAATGAAATTAACTATCATTACAATAAATAACTAACATAAAACATATATGCGTTGACAGAATCAAAATTTTTGACCCGGTATATAGTATGTAAATAACAGTTCCCATTCACCCTTATTGTGCTGGAACCGACTTAATGTTTATGTAGGTTGATCAAGGCCAGCCTTAAGTTTCTTAGGCGGCCGGGCTGTGATCTAGCCTGTTTGCTACTCTGAGAATCTTTCCTCGTCAAAATCAAGCAGATATTTAAGATTTTGAAAAGCAGACGTCACAAAAATCTATTATTTAGAAAATAACCCAGCATTCTAAGGGTTAAGATACCAGTATTTTTATAGGGCAAGTGAACAGATATTAAATCATATTTGACGTAAACTTCCTTTGACAAAATTGTGGTCGATTTATAACTAGGGGGTAGGATCCTGGGAACTATTGAGCGATTTACAGTTTTATCTTATCTAACTTCTCATTATTTACTTTGTTTGTCAGACCGTTCCCTCATATATAATCGCGTTTCTTGTTCAATTTATGCGAAAGTAGAGAGTTATAACCCAAATAGTACTGACACAGACTTCATGCTGCTGCAAACAGGTTGGATCCGGGCCAGCCGCCAAGTAAATTGACCTGTGATCTTACCATTTTGGAAAACAGACAACGCAGAAATATATTTTTAGGAAATTACCCAGCATTCTAAGGGTTAAAGGAAACTGTTTTATTCCTTTAAAGAAACAAAGTGAGAACAGTTCGTTTGTGTGATATCTAGCATAAAATATTTTGACAAAAAGGAGACTTGTTCGTAGTTCCATTAAGTTTTCCATTAATTCTCGGCGTCAATTGCCTAATTCATGTTTGCTCCGTAGCTCCGTGAACTATGCAACACTTTCCTGCCAAAGGATAGCTTACAACGAAACAATGCACTGCGAGTTGGGATCGAGCCTGGAGCGACCGGTCTTAGCCCTTTAGCAAACGTCAAATCTTCGACTGTCCCAATTGAAAAATTTTGAAGACGACATTACAAAATGTGATGGAATTGAAAAATTTATCTTTTGATTGGGCAAATAAAAACATTGTGGGAACAGGAGAAATTGCTCGTTAAGAATCATAAAGCTATTTAGCTTAATTACCTCGTGACGATGAATGCACCTATTTGTCACATCGACATTGCGATAGTGTCTACAGAAAATTTGTTTAAACCAATATAAACAGTAGATTTGTAGGACTTTTTTTAAATATTCCGTAAACGTTGTTGAAATTGGATTAAGATTTATGAAAATAAACTATTTGCTCTGTGAATGGTATTCGATTTAATCTCATTAAGGCCAGTCAACTGTTCACGACGTTAGAACAAGTGTCGGTTCGTTAAATGTATAAACCGTGAAATGGTCTCGCTAACCCTAACCCTGAGAGAACTTAGCTTGGCGCTTATAACCTCTACAGTTAAACATTTTGCCAATTAGATAACTTACTACCGATAGCTTTAAAGTTACAAACGGGTTTCATCAAGTAGTATGACTTCTTTTTCGAAACTTTGACAACCTTGGTAGCTCATGCAGTTTTAAAATATGCTTTTAGATGATATCGTACTAATCATTGAGACGATTCAAAGTTACCGAGCCTTTCAGGCTAGAAAGAGGTTGAACGATTAACTAACAGTAAACAGAAACAATGCACTATAGATCATCCGCCTAATTTCACTTGGATCTTCCAAATTTAAGATCCCCAAAGAGATTATGTACTGTCTGTCCTTTAATGAAGTCAGTGTAATTTGACTCATTGGTCTTTCACCACAATACAATTTTATTCATTTTGGGAAGGCAGTCAATGTCTTAAACAATGTACACGTATTGTGAGGTACTGGCTAGGAAAACACCATGATCTTTGAAGTGTGAACTGACAGCTGTGATTTGACTGCAATATCGTTTAAAGGGCATTAAATGTGCTTGTTCACAGAAGAGAAAACTTCGCAAGTCAAAATAAAATGACGTTGAAACAAGACAGTGTTTTCATTGTTGTTTGATATACTACTAAAGGCAGGTATTGAAAGCATAATGGATTTGAAAGCAATTAACCAAGAGGTCACGAAACGAACCTGTAACGTCAGGTCTTTTTTCCACGACGTTAACCACTACACTATTTTGGACTACACTCGTTTTGTATGCATGCCCGCAAAAAAGGGTGAATGCAATTTAAATATTTCAATTCTAAACGCTCCATGCTTTAACCATATCGTACGATATGGTGACGCAATACGTGGGTCGCTGTTTACCTTTAGAAAACTTTCCCTATACCACCCTTTCTGCTGCAGACGAAATTTAGTTTCAAAATCGTTGTGGTAAAAAGAAGAAATTGCTCATACGAGCAATTTCTCCTTTTAACCACAATGATTTATATCAATCTAGCCTCGTATCGTTTCATCGAATCTCATTTGGATTAAATTTTCGTCTGCAAATATTTCATGTTTTCAATGATAGGCAAAGACTCTGTCGTCAGGTAAAGAGTTAAAGCACCGCCAAAACGCATGCTTAACACTTTACCCTTGTGAACATTTTGGATCGTCCCAAATTGAAACAAATTGCAAACGATAAAAGAATGTATTATGGTTATCTAATGTTCTTGTAGGATAGGAGATTTAGTAAAAAATGGATTCCGTTAATAGATCTCTCAATAAGTTATAATGCCATTTTCAGCAGCGAAATTTCAATTTCAATCTTAAGACCGTTTTTAAAAGCAAATGGTTTGATTATGAATGTTGTGATATGTTAGCAACGTTTTAGAAGTCTAGACCTTTTGTTCATAACTTAACATTCTAAACTGAAAACGAGGCATAACATGTTAGATGATTATGTGAGGAAAGTATAGAGAATATAGGCACATAGAATATTAATCAAAAGTGTAGTCTTATCATTTATTCTTCTCCCTTTAATAGCATTAATAAAAAAAACTCAATAATTCAAATTCGGTTAAGGATTGATATTTGATGTATAAGGCATACATAAAATGTTAACACTATTCATGTACAGGTATATATAGGTAAACATTTCGATGTTAACACTTTACAAAATGGCACATGTTCCTTTACAACTAAAGAATTACAAGCAACTTTTTGACTCATTTAACCATCTTACTTTTCAATAAACTCATATTTCCCCTATCTGCTGCCCCTTTACCAAACGCTAATTTTTCGACTGTCCGAAATTGAAAGAGGTAGCAGACTACATTTCAAAATGTGATGAAATAATAATCTTCTGATAGGGCGGAAAACATTGTAAGAAAAGGGGAAATTGCTCGTTAAGAGTCGTCCGCAAAACACTGGTCAAATGTCGTTATTGTTTGGTAATGTGTAAAGACAAAAGAAAACTAAATGGTACAAAAGAATGAATTGCTTATGATGAGCATTTTATCCGCTGTCACCAAGGTTTCTAATCACAATTATAGAGAACTCTATTTTCAACGTTGTTTTTATCGTCTGTTGCTGTTTTCAATTTGCACCCGTCGGAACTTTCTACATGAGAAGTGGGTTAATAAAAAAAGGAATGAGTTAACACATAACATGAGTTACAATGGTTTGTTGGATGATCTATAGTAGCCACGTTTAGGTAGAATATACATAATCCTTCATTTTGAATTTCTTTCCTACAAAATTTCCTTCATCGGAATACTTTGGTCTCTCTCTGTATACATCGGTCTGGATCGGAACTATTCGCCGAATATTTACATCCAATAGTTCCGGCCCCGATCTTTGTATGCCGACAACGAACGAAATAATCCGACGAAGTATTAATTTCAGAATGGCATATGTTGGGTATTCTACCTTAAATATATAAATATTATCCAGCGTGTTACACAAGTCATATTCATTAAATTGCTTTGTAGCTGGCGGTTTAAACATAAGTTTTGTCGAGGCGAGAACTTTGTTGTTCAGGGTACCGTTTTACTAAACAACTTAAGGAAAATATTTGCCTAAGTCATTACTGATACACATGGATAGTTTCTTAAATGAAAGTACAATATTGCAATGTGACACGTCATTGGAAGCGTCTCGGAGATACGAATCCAATGATGTGTTACTTAGTAATATTGCTTCTACCAGTATTGAAATAAGAGGAATTGTTGTTTTAGACTTACGCCAATCTTAAGCGTAAACTGTTTAGTAAAACGATACCCAGAACATTATCTCTTTAAGTCACACAGAATTCAACTCAATTGGAAAAAAAAAGTACTCATTGTTGAAACTATATTTAACTCAAGTTTAAATTGGAGACTTCCTTTGAATTCCCGATCGGGTATTAGATCGATGGATAGATAAGTCCAGGAAAGGATAATCACTGCATATCTTTTCTTATTTGACAAAATACATTTGTATATTTCAACACAGTATGTGTTTAAGAATTAAATTACACTGGTTACAAGTGTATGCCTATTTAACAATTACATATGCATGATGTGCAGGAATTCAATATCATATTTTCAAGAATACATTTTTTTTCATCCTTCATTGTATTCCCTTTCTTTAAAAAAAGGGTGTCAATTCTCCCGTTTAAAGTCACTCGGTATTAAAACTAGTGACAGCATAAGGGTCTGACTATCATTTCGAATCAATTAAGGTCAATTTGCTATCCACACTTTAAATATAACACGACGGAATAGCGCATGTATGGAGTATTTAAATATCTCGGTGGTAGTTAAATATGTAGGTAACGCGTCTGACTCACTTTCAGATAACAACGTGTAAATTTTATTCAACCATTTCCCCCTATCGGGACTTAATGATTTTCCAAAATCGAAGGCAGCCGAAGACAGCAAAATAGCAGAAAATCATTTTATTCAACTGGAAGCATACATTACCTTCCGTTATATGAAATGACAATCTTCCATAAGATCCTCAACAATGAACAAGTGAACAATAAAACTAAACGACTAAGGACAATTAAGGTATTTTGGCCCATATGTCGTCTCACAGTGAGGTATCAATATGTCTGAGAAAAGTATAAGGAGCAGTGAGAAACAAATGATCTTAAAAACTAAATGAAAGATGAAGACAACTTATCAAGCAAATAAATACTTGTCAAAACAATTTGATACCCCACTAAAACACCACACGTGCGAGAATACCCTGTAAGAACATACTATCCAAAGACATCGGCTTTCTTTAAATGAAAGACCCCCCCCAACACAATATGTATACATGTATCTATATTTACGAACATTAACTGGATAATCAGAATATGCTGTGTCTTTATGAGACGCCATTCTATTTTAATTATTCTAGAGAACGGATCTTTGAGTTTGTAATTGAAATTTAATCAATTTTAAAATAAAAAAAATGTGATAATGAAACAACTTTTATATCGTTTTTTTTTTGTATATTGTGCTCAATGTTTGTTAATCTCTTTTTTTTTTGTCCAAGCCATATTCTAGGTTATCGTAAATGGCCATAGACAAATTCTGTCGATGATTGCCAATAAAGAAATTGGTTAATGGTACCAGCTCGAGCTTACACTGATGCGATCACAGGTAAAGGACGTTTGATGGTCCCCTATTTGCATCAAATCAAGCCCACATACCTATCCTTTACAATCTTTCTTAAAAACATGTAAAACTATCTAAATATGATCCATGCTTATCATTAAAACCCGAATAGTAGACATTATGAGAAGCCAATTAGAAGCCATGAATTATGACCCTATCATATAATGGGATCGTAGTTATTTTTTTCCCGAACAGTGCTCATTCCTCTGTCATTTTGGACCTTTTCTTGAAGAATCGGTTCGGATAAAGCGAGAGAAATGTCTGTAATCTCTGGGGCAAAGGTGTGTTTTGTCTGTTTGGAGTTTGTAATCTTTTTGCGAACAAAGTCATAATTTATGGCCACCAGAAAATGTTAACTATGTGAACTATTTCTGTTTTATTGATACCTTTGGATGATATTTACAGTTTTTTACATGGTTTAAGTGTTTTTCAGATGGGATAATGTTGTAAGGTGTGGGCCGGGCAACATCCACCCTTTACGTGATGATGTAATGAGAGTTAATGAACAATTGTGACAAAAAGGATACATTGCTGAATAGGAGCAATTCATCATCATTAGAAGTTTCCCTTTAACAACGAAAATTGTTTGCCTAAATGAAACAGTGAATTACACTCTTTAATTTCATACATGTACATGATATGGTTATGTCTTTCTTTACTTTAATTACTCACAAAATATTATGAGACGGTAATGGACTCTGCAACTCATTATATAATTGTATGGAGTTAAATACCATACCGATAATATTTCGTTTTTATTACGGCTGTACTGGATTCACAAGTACTAGGCTATGAATCAGAAGTATCTCGTCGAAGGACAACCAATTCATTAATAACCATTGGGAAAAGAAATATCCAGTCATTGTGAACATAAATTCGTCGGTATATTAAACAAGACCTCTCGTCGTTTTCTCTAGAAATATGATAATAACATCCTGAAATAGTACTATATATATGTGTATGCCTTGAATGTCATACAATTCCGCGCCGTGGTGCAATGTAAAGGGCATAACGGCTTCGGTTATCTTTCATTATCAAACCCATGAAGAAGTAGTTAGTGGCTTGGTAATAATCTGTATTGTCCGGCATGCAGCGAACCCACATCATGAACAATTGTAAAATTAGTACCCTGTCACGTTTTGTCCTTATTAAATCAATCGTGCTAACTCTGAACCACCTGTATACAATAGTTTTTTTACTTGAAGAAGCTGTCATAAGAAAAGCTTTGTAAACATGTGAAAACACTTACAGTTCTGCTGTTGTGATATTTGAATAGATTGAAAGAGCATTGTGGCAAATAAGAAATTGCTTGTGACAAGCAATTTCTTCTTTTGTCACAATGATTTTTTGAAAGACGTCTGCTGCAAGATGCAACAATGTGGCGTTCGGTGGTAATGTGTTAAAAGTTTAATTTGGTAGAGATAAAGGGGGTTTGCATCGCGGAAGTTTCTATCCATGATAACGCAAGAAACAGCAAATAAACATTTGTGTATTATGCATAACACAACTTAAGCCTTAGAATGCTGTGTCATTTTCTAAAAATAGTTTTTTGTTCTTTCCAAATTCTCAAAATTCTGCTTAATTTTGATGAGGAAAGATACTCAGAGTAGCAAACAGGTTAGATCACATATTAGCTGCCAATTTACTTGTCGGCTGGCCTGGATCCAACCTGTTTGCATAAGTATGGGGTCGGTGCCAGCACTATAAGGGTTAAAAGCAACTATCATACTCATAGAAACATGTTCATCGTCTTATGTTAATATTAAGATGTCTATTAGGTAAGGCTGCCTTCAAAGTCTGAGTGTATAATTGTCAAATTTTATATGTAGATCAAGATTAAGAAAAATACTCTTTTTACTCTATATATAGAAGCTGTTTGCTTTAATTGCTTCAGTTTTTCTTTGTAACAGATATGTTTATGCATATCATATTAAGAGGCACTCCTCTATAAGAATAGGAACTAAACCAAAAATAGAAACTAAATGATGTATAATCCATTCGACTCTTCCTTTAAAGGATTTCTTTTTTAAATAAACAGTTATTAAGAATATCTTAACTAAGAATGAAACCAAGTCCTTTGTTAAAAGAGAGTATAATAGGCATGCCGACAAATTATTAGGAAAACGACCCTAAGGTGCCTGACACACCTAGTACGGACACAACGCATTACGACTCGGTCGAAAACAGAGACCGAGACTAGTTTTCACAGAACGCGTCCCCTATAGGTTACGTACAAATGTTGTTATCAACTATGTACAAAAGGTTCAAAGTTGTGTAGCCTGTCCTTAGATACACTCAGCGCTGATAGCAGCCATAACTGTACGTAAGGTTAAATTGAGTTCGGAAGCTTACTAACAAAACGCTGGTTATGATCAGTAAATATACTCCACAATGGTTGATCCGTGGCGGTAATTCACTATACAGACATCTAATATTCATTGCATTGTAAACATAACATGCAATATGGAAATTTTAACAAACATTTCAACAGACATGGATTTACATTAATAAATAATGTTGGAGCCATTTCATTAAGGGTGATCTACGAAATTGTTTTACTTAATTAATTATGTCGTTGTATAAAATGTTTAACGATTGAATAAAAACTATTTTGGTGGAAAAAATATACCATCTGTTGTCTTGGATAAGCTTGTCTTTCACGAAAAGGTCCGTTTGCCATTGTAACTTGCTCCTATTCAGCAATGTATCCTATTGTAACAAAGGTTTCAAACCAATATCATAACTCTGTATGTGTTTTGATGTCTGCCGTTTCTTTCAACTTGGTACATTTACAAACACATACGTGTGTTTGTTGGTTTAACCCACTACCAAACCGGTAGACCGGTTTGTTGCAGACGACTCTCGAAAACAATGATGGAAAAGGAGGCATTGTTCTTAACGAGAAATTTCTCCTTTTCCCACAATGTTTTCTGCCCTATCAGATGGTTGCCTTTTCAATTACATCACATTTTGAATTG
>OX401415.1:6210533-6281537 GCA_947846245.1 Cerastoderma edule
GTTTGCAGATGTCATTTCAAAATGTGGTAAAATTGGAGAATACTTGTCGGATAAAGTAGAAAATATTGTGGGAAAAGTAGACATTGCTCGTCACGAACAAGTCTTCCTTTTCCTACAGTGTTTTCCAGAGTAGTCTGCAACAAAGTGGTTAAATGTCGTTTTTGGTGGGTAATGGGTTAACGCATCTAAGTGCTGTTTTATCAAGCGACTTAATGAAAATATTTGCGTAAGTAAAATTCCTATACATGGATAACATCATAAATAAAACTACAATACTGTAATGTGATACGTCATTGGAAGCGTCTCGAAGATGATGTGTTAGTTAACAATATTCCTTATCTCAATATCAAAATATGTTGAATGTTGTTTTGAACTTACGCAAATTCTCAGCGTAAATTTTGTTTCAAAACGCTACCAAGGACTGAATGATATTTAAGAAACAAGATTGCTAGCATGGTCAATTGCTCATATTGAGTTATTGGACGTTAAGTCACAATGGTTTCAACTATATAATAGTTAATTATAGTTTTTGTCTAACGATTACCTGTATGTTTCGCTTGATGTAATTTTCATCTTGTACCAGTCACAACTGTCCACATGTGTGAATGGGTTAAAATGTACATTTGTAGGCATGTACATGTCTAAATTTAGAATCGATGCTTTAGACGTTCCTTGGAAGGGTGTTCAATGCAATGGTTCGTAAAACGTGTCTTATCACAAACCAAGATTTTTTGCAATGGTTTACTCTTCTGCATAAATGAATAGTCATATAACATAAGAGTACTGAAATGCTGTCTTTGAAGATGATAACTATACTTTAAGGTTGTATCTATCTATCAAGGTTTTACATCGCATCAACTAAACATAGCGAAAGCCTTTAACCCATTACAAAACGCAAAATTGTCGGCTATCCGAAATTGAAAGAGTTTTCAAAAGAAACGTCAAAACGTGTTGAAATTGGAAAATTATCTTTTGATAGGGCAGGAAATAATGTGGGGAAAGGAAAAATGCTTGTTATGAGCAAATTTCTCCTTTTCCCAAAATGTTTTCCAGAGTCATATGCAACAAAGTGGTTAAATGTCGTTATTGTTTGGTAATGGGTTAACCAATGACGAGTCCTATAATGGAGTTTGTTCTATATATCTTCCATTATTGATGTATGAATGTGTATTTCAGAGAAGGTTATCAAAAATTAGAAGTTGTTCTTTACAAAATTCTCATTTCAATGAGTCAATCTTGAACTATCCATGCATTCCATTCCTTCATCATGTACTGAATCCAAAAATATATGCAGATAAATAAAAGAATTGAATAAATCAACAAATGTATAAATCAATAAATGTAAAATCAATAAATGTTTAAATCAATAAATGTATAAATCAATATATGTATAAATCAATAAATGTATAAATCAATAAATATTTGAATCAATATATGTATAAATCAATAGACAGATCGCACTTGTTGAATTGGCCCGTTTTCCCATGACGTCACCTGTAACACGTGACGGTTATCAGCTGATCAAGTCATATCATGTCAGTGTGTCCTTTAACCCTTTTCTAAACGGATAATTTTCGACTGTCCCTAATTGAAAGAGTTTGCAGACGACTTTTCAAAATGAGATGAAATTGAAAAAATATTTTGATAGGCCAGAAAGCATTATGGGAAAAGGAGAACTTGCTCGTTAAGAGCAAGTTCTCCTTTTCCAACAAGGTTTTCCAGAGTCGTCTGCAACAAAGAAGTAAAGTGTCGTTAATGTTTGAAAATAGGCTATTTGCATTTCAGCGAAAGTGTATGTGTGTAAGATGAGGACAATCCTTTATGTTTTTTGCCATTCCCTTTTATCATAAGGAAGATATACATCTGTTTTAACTCTGTGTGGGTCAGTCATTTAAGCGTGTACTTCATAATCTCACTTCGATACGTTAACATACACATGTATACGAATGTTTAGAACCTATTGTGACTAAATGATAGGTTACTCCAAATTAGCAATTTATAATATACGTCACATTGGTTTCTACCAAACGTTGTAAACGAAATTGTATTAATTTATGTTATTTTTTTGCTTTGTGTTGTCGTAAATTAGCCAGGTCACGAATCTGGATATGGATAGGCTAACGTGATACCGCCCGGTAACGCTTATAAGCATTGTAACTAATAACTTCATCATGGTGATATCCCCTTTTTCTCTCTTTGTTTTTCGAAATCAGTTGATGCAATTCGCAAACTTTAGCCGAAATAGGTCGCAACTTATGTTGAAACTTATTTATCTCACATTGGTTGTGATGACAGTGCTCACTACTTAGATTCATTACACTCGATTCTACTTCCTGAATACGCGCCGATTTGTTGGTAAGTCCCAGAATTCTTACCTCGCAGCTTACGGGAAAAGAACCTGAGACATTTGGCGCTGTACCCATGCTGCACACACAGACATCAACGGGTACAGGGCTATTAAAATATGTTAGTCAATGTATTTAGGTATCTCCCATGCAGTAGAGGCTATAAGTCCTTTGCAAAAGTATGGAACAATCCAAAATGATTAATTAGACACACGTATGTTATCGGGTCGATTACTTCTTTATCGTGTCCCTTGTCTTGTCTTACTCTTTCGTATAATTATGTTAATGTTAGAAAGCATTTAGCGACTGGAAAGTAACATGGTACAATACAGGTAAGGAAATACAAGGGGTATGTAGGGGTCCTATGTCCCCACTGATATGACTAAAGACACGTTGACGGTGACGTTATGCCCGAAGCAAACCAACCGTTCCACGTACTGGTTGATGCCAGTCTTTAATGAAAACAGTAGAAGGTGACTTGCTCAAATATTTTCATTAAATCAGAAAATGCTAGCCATTTTTATTTTCTACATTTAGTTGATATGTAGTTATTCTTTAGTCTTGTTTATTAGCCTAGACGAGTTTATAAACAAGATATATGTGGGGTAACTGACAATAAGAATGTGCAGATATCGTTCTTGGTCTTATATCGGCGTCACCTATTGAGGCTGAAATAGATAGAATACTTACTTTTTTCGGTCAGCTGTGCCAGTTGGAGAGGGATTGTGCCTCAAAGAAATTATTTTTATTAAGGCTTTGTTCGTTTTATGCTGGCAGTGCCGGCACATCGCAGCTCGGATTTATACCCGATGTTGTTAAGTTATTATCTAAATACAATTTAAGTCGGGTAATACAAGACTTTATGACCAATGGGGTTTTTTCAAGTAAAATCATGTGGAAACGATCTATTAATGAAAATGTTTCGATGTATTTTACTCATGCATGGGAAGTTAGAACAACTTCTCAACAATTTGTTATATATAGACAAATCCAACAAGATTTTTCTTTCAGTCCCTTATGGAATTATGCTAAAAGAAATCCAAGTATGCTAAGTGCTTGTTTTTCTACAGCACAGCTTATTTCAAATTTCTCATATACAAATTTTAATTGTTCACGATGTGGTGAAACCGAGATACAAATATCCAGTACAGAACACATTCTGGTAAAATGTAGTAAAGTATTCGACTGCACATATTCATTCAAACAAAAAGTTATCGTTCATTTCGGTCGAATTGTTCATGAAAGGTTACAGTCTCTAAATGATATTGAATTTGTGAAGACATTATTTGGGTTGAACCAATATTTTAATTGTTTATTTGGTCATGATTATGACAAATTCTACATTGTAGTTGCAAGTTATTTGCATTTAATTTGGTGTCAATACAAAACTTGCATTTAAATTGAGCTTATTTGTAAGTCAATGACACTTCTATCATTAGATATATAATATTTATTGTATTGTGTTTAGTTATATTTATGCATTAATTATTCTTCTGAATAAATTACTTGTATCAGTTTATGTCTGATTTTGGCTTATGTAGGACATTAAACTTGATTCATGTAGCTAGGCATAATGCTTAATGACAATGCATGCTATATAATGTATGTTTGCTGTTAGAAATCTATTTTTTTTTCTCTTCTCCTTTCATCCTTGTTCATCTTCATCTTTCACCAATGTATATTTTATTTCTTTTTTGTCATTGTAATAGTTTGTATAATCTTTTGTAATATTTTGTAATCTTCATTTTTGGAGGAAATAAAGATTTAAAAAAGTCATTCTTTAGTCTTGTTTATTAACCTAGACGAGTTTATAAACAAGATATATGTGGGGTAACTGACAATAAGAATGTGTGAAAACAAATAAATTTTCATGGGAGATAAACCATACCTAAATATATATCTGCCTATAATAAAGATAACTCCCCTTTTTCTAAAAATTCTACGTCGGTGCGATGATTCAAATTCCCTTCTTTAAACAAAAATAACCTAACATTATGTAACATTATTTAAAAATCAATTACATGGAACACGTAGTTATCTGCATGAAAAATATATGTGTTACTCCAGAAATCGTTACCGTCTAATTCAGTCGAAATACTCGGTCCATTGGCAAGGGTGCTGTATATTGTGTTAACATTAGAATAATAAAAAATGAATATCATGTCTTTTCCCAGTACCAGAAATACACACAACAACGAAATGTATATCATTATACTTGGTATCAAGGCAAAGATAATATAATGGGAAGTTACTAAAACATATTATGAGATCAGATTAAGAAAAGTGGCGTCTTATATATACATAATTATGAAACCAAGGCACAGTTGCTAAATTTTATGCAATATGGAAGAAAGAGAACACGTTTCACATTTTCTTTTAACCCTTTGCTAAGCACCAAATTTCGACTGTCCGAAATTGAGGAAGATTAAGATGGCATTTAAAATTGTGGTAACTTTGGAAGATACTGTTCTGGAATGGCAGAAATTGTTTTGGTTTTTTTTTCGAAAAGGAGAAATTGCTCTTTTTGAGTGAGTTCTACTTTTTCACGATAATTTCTGGAATCATCTGCAAGAAACTGGTAAAAGGGCGTTATTGTTTTGTAATGTGTTAATACAAAGATTACGTACAGACTAAGATTACTTACTGTATATCGCAGACACATTGTATTGTAATATGTTGCCTTTGTTTACAAAATAAATTCCTAATGTATTGTATTGTTTGTTTTAGTATCGTTGTGAGTTATAAAAGTAAATAAACCCCGAGATGATGGGTGATCTGAAGAGAAGTGCGAAGCAGCTGTCACGTCTTGTTATCTGTGGATACCAATGGGTGCAGGCCAGTACATTGAAGCGACTATCTCACAGATTGAGATTTTTATCATTTTGAAATAAATGTTTCCTACGGAAAAAATAACAACACAGAAAAAAAACGATACAAAACTGGTTTGTTGATGCACTTCTCAATTCCGTTCTAGGACGTTTGGTCAATGAGCAGTCCATGACTTGGGGATATAGTAAAATGTTTAAATGGTTTATTTTGTAAACTATGGTCTATTTTATAAGTGGAAAACCATCGAAATAAGTAAGAGCGTCTGGCACCCAGTCTGCGAAATGAGTTATCGATCTGATCACATGATGCTAGCAAGCAAGGTGTGCCAGATACCAATCAAAAGACTATTTATAAATCAAAAGTCTTCATTAAAGTCCTGAAAGGTTTAAATGCTTTTTCGCACGTTTTAATGAGGGACTAGGCTTTCAACATCTTTGTGAATGAAATGTTAAAATGGTCATTTGTTTAGTGACAATGTTTAGATCACATTTTTCACGCGTGTTAATCGTAGAAGGCATTCTGTTAATAAACTGAACTGTTTTATGTTATACAGGTAAGATGAATCAGTGAACTGTCGCTGTGATATGTCTAAGACATATCACAGCGACAGTTCACTGATTCATCTTACCTGTATTACCTACCAGTGCTGAGTTAGGATATCGAGTCTTGTCAAGGATACTTCACAATACAGTTCTGAGCCATCATGGAGAATCAAACCCCAAACGATCTGCCTCAATCCCCTACACTGACTTTCCACACCAACACAGACACAGATAAGGGTCGAGCATCATTGGTCAGTTCATATGAAAATTGGCTCCGACATTGAACGGAGAAATCTACCAGAACAACAACAACATATGGTACTTAGCGCCATTTTTGTTACATTTCTGCTGCAGTGCAGCCAACAATGGTGAAGCTATTTCGGGGGAAAAGTAATTAATTATACACGTACAATTATATACCTTTGGAAGTAACAGGGCTAATTTGGAAAGAATGCGGTGCAAAATATCAGGAACATGGATATACTGACTGCAATGATTTAGCAGTATTTCTGTTGAAAGCGATATTAAAAAGCTCTTGAACTCGAACCACTGGTCAATTAATGTTTGTGTCTAAACAAAGTGGGTTTGACAGAATGTTTTGCAGTTCGGGTAAGGAAATGCCACACACCTGTGCGATTCTACCGAACCATATGAACAGCTGAACTTCCGTTAATGGATAAATAACTTTAATTGACTTTAGATTGGTTACAGCCCCTCGTCATATGAGTTACCAATCTGTACACATCGGGTGTATCCGATGGAAACGCCTCTGGAATAATATGGATGACGCCATATTCTTTACTGCGAGGATGCCGTCACTTTACTTTCTTATTAACAAATAGATCTAAAATGTGAAATCTAAAAAGTCGTTTCATTTGATAAAGGACACAACTTTACATATCATTACTTATCATTTCGCCATTTCTTATGAGTTACCGATAAAAGAAAGTGATTTAAAAGGATGTCCAACACTTCCATATACATTGAACTACTTCATGTGGTCCCTTTGGAAACGTGTTATATGCCGGGGCTATTTACCCGAAAAATTGTTACCCTACAAGTATATCCCAGGTGTATTTCTCAGCTCACGAAAATACCCGAGTAGTTCCGATTGATGAGTTACTAAACATTATAAGCATTGTTAGATTATCTAGTTCGTGACCCTACACATACGCACGGTCAACACAATCAAGTATGTGTGCACAACCAAAGACCTTGCATTCCTTGACTCATACAAGAACACATACAGACATTAATTAAAACATCAGAACTATCAATATCCCGAACTCCACACTGCTTCACATCGATCCGTCTGCTTAAAAGCAGCAAAAGCCTGCAAACAGGGTGATATGAGTTATACATTATAATAGAATGTGTTGAAACATAGCGAAAAACCACACTGAAAAAATCATGACAATATAACGTCTGCACTATTTATTATCTATTTTTCAAAGTGCCATATTCACAAAGTTGGTGCCTACCTAATTAACCTTATTGTTTACTTTCGAGTAACATCAAAAAAAGCAAGAAGCGCTCGGGTTAATGAGTGGCGATCACCTGGTTAGAAAAAGCATGTGAAACACATAAAAATACTATAATCTATCCAATATTAACAATATGAACATTCAAAATGGAGAATGTCTTGGGTCTTATTGGTTCCCAGCATTTCTCGGCCAACCTTGTTTTAACGCTTATTGTAAACAAACCTTATAGTATTTACTCTTTTAAAAGCATCACGTGAACATGTTACTGCCTCAATTTATTTGTAAAAGGGAATTTATAGTTCGTTTGAATTAATTTTTAATTATTCAAGAACTTTCATGATTTTAGTGTAAATGAGCGCAAGTATGGCTTTAAGAAGACGGATTAACTTGTCCAGAAGAGTAACTCATCCTTTCGAAACAATGATTTCTTCTCAATGTCACGAAGACGATCTCTGTTTATCTATTTTTCTCTTTTCATATATCCTTTTCCCGTTGTAACACTTGTTTGTGTGGTGTATAGGTTCGCACAGCTGCTAACAGTATGACAGATGCCAAAAGTAAGACAAAAGCCTAAAAGGTTCATTAGATGTAGTGAATTGAACTGCGTAATAGCCACAATCATCCCTCTCATAGTATTTCGATATGAAATGAACACGTGCCAAAAATCCTTGGGGCGTTTACTATGAACTGAAAAGAGTTTCGGGTAAGGTCAACATATTTCATCATAACTTAAGTAATACCTAAATAAATGCTATCGCGTATGTACTCGCAAAAATTATCCAATCGAATTGGTTTCAAAGAATACCCACAGTATAGAATTATGTAAGACAATGATAACTGTATTGTATTGATAAAGGCGTGTTTTCTCCATATCAAATGCGAACAGCTGTTAGGGATGCTGGGTATATAAATAGGAAGGCGCGTGGCGGAAGTAAACAAAGGAAAAGTCCAGGAAATTGTGGATGGTCGTATGCTTATAACAGGTGCGTAGATTTTCTATTATTTTTCCGAATGTATTATAACATAACAGACTCTTTAAAATCAAAGTTCTTATTGCATGATTTAGAAATATGTCATTAGATATTATTATAGTTTTTAATTTTAGGGAAAAATAGAGAAATTGATTGGAAAATCAAACCATGTTCTAGAACGACATTGCCAATAGCCGTGATTTGAAAATTATAGTTGTGCTATGATATCTTAACACTTATGTGAACTTTCTCCATCTAATGGATTTTGCTCTACACGTATACCCTCAGACGGTAATTTCTGCACAAATATATTTTCGTTCTATAAATCTAATTTCAAAGTATATGATTAAAAGAATTAATAAGCGAGGTGTAATAGGCAACTATGTTACCACCGTCTAATCCGGGTAACGGTTTGTGATAAATAATTTGTTTCAATTTGATCAGGATGTTTTAATAAATGGTTAGGATAACTGTCGGACTTCATTGCCATCGTGCTCATGAGTTTGTTGTTGTCTGGGTGTATACTTTTATTTCATAGAAAGATAATACAGTAAGATAATTCTTTATTTGAAAGTTCAATTTTCTTTATCAAAACGTATTATTTACAAATTCCGGATATAAAAGTATTGCAGACGTTGATATAAAGTATGGAACAGAAATGTATGGATGATTTCGAGACGTAATGTGACAAAGGAGAAATATTTGAGAGGAAATATTTTCTTATATCAGCAGACTGATTTCTAAAATTATGTTATGTCAGTTAAATAACGGAGTAGTGTGCCATATACCATTGTAAATATTATAAAGAATGTTGAAAAAGATTTTCAACAAGAGAAATTGCCGTTAGGTTTCCTTCTGTTATTATTTTGAATGTTTAGACAATGAAAGACCTGTTGCTTGGTTATGGATTAATAAGCAAGATGAATGATATCAGAATATGTCGATTTCTGATTTTGCCAGAATGTTTACATCCATGTATTGCAGAATTATTTTCGTTTTGGTGTAATATAATTGTGAAATGTCGATGCTTTTAATCCGAGGCTAGTAACGGAATCTGATATCAGAGAGTGAATCTTCTCATCAAACTAAAGAATAAGACATTAGGGATATTACAAACTCTGACGCTACTTCGTCATACACTTAAATAATCTCTTCTCCTTGCCTAAATAAAGGGAATCAATGTTACCTTGAAAGTTTTGACATTCAAAATCGCACGTTCGTTATCTTGGAAATGCCAAGAGCGCAATGAAAGGAAAATGCAGTTTGGTGCCAAAATATGAATGGATGTGATAGTAGGATCTATTTTTAGACGGTGTTTGTAAACAACTCACTTCCGCCCGATTTTTTACAGTATGACGTCATGGCATTCTTATTCTTGTCTGGAATTCCGCAGCTCGCAGAGAGAGCGTAAAACGCTGTGGTAATTACCTAGTGAAAAACAACAAAAATTCACCGACCAACCTAATTACTTGTTTTCTTTCTAGGAAACAACGAAGTATTCCAAAGGTGACTGAATTAACCCTTATAGTGCTGGATTTGACTTTCTGCTTATGCAAACAAGTTAAACCAAGGCCTGCCGCCAAGTTAATTGGTTGCTGGTCTGTGATCTAAAATGTTTACTATTCAGACTATCTTTCCTCATCAAATTTAATCAGATATTGAAGAATTTGTAAAGCAGACAACACAAATATCTATATTTAGAAGATTAGTTGCATACAAGGTCGGTGTATGATCTAACACTTTATTTGGAACTTTATTAAATTACTGAATCAAATTGAAAGCAACCGCATACGAAAAAATATTACAAAAAATAACTTCATGTAGTGGGAAGAAGCCAATGTGGCAGAAGCATTATTAGATGATTACGAGCAGTTAGTGATTTTGATGGTTTACAGAGTATTCTAGCTGTTACAAATGCGCAATGATAAAGTTTCATGGAGTATCGGATTAAAAATGCTGAGTAAAAGATGATCTCACTCTTATCATATATTTCAACTTGCTAAAAATTAATTGAGAATCTTTCAGTCATATCTGAATTTTAATTGCTCTTCTGTAAAAAATGAAATGTCATTTTGTCGAATTGTACTATTTTTCTATAAACAATGTATATTTGCATCAAATAGTATGTATCTAGATGGTCGGGGGAGCTAGTCTTTAGAGTACAAAACTTGTTATCACATAACCTGTCTCCGCGTGGGTTCGAATCCCGGCACGAGCGTTTTGAATATAACGCCATTCTGCTGGCTGATTAACGAAAGGTTCTATCACCGACCTCTATGGGCGAGGTTGATAGGACCCTTCTACCATCCAGGATTGCCTGTCGCAAGTTATCGTTTCGCTAAACCAATTTCTATCCAAGTCATTTTGGTTATATTGAATAACGAATTCACATACAAGTACAAAAGTGTGTCGATCAGAATTCAATCTATTTAGTTTAAACTTATCTATTTTACATCGATTGTAAAACAAACTCTTACAACTCAGATTAATCACTCTCGATTCTGCTTCCTGGATACATAACCAGTAATCGCGCCGAATGTAGATTAATGAAAGGTCGCAAAGCAGATCCCGCTACTCACGGGTTTTGAGCCCATGAACCTCGTGTCCAAACCTGACGCTCTACCCCTAGACAACTGTCCTCCACAATTCATTCTGTATACCAGGATCAAAATATACACATCATTAAGTACAGTATACGATGCATATATTTTGATCGTTGTACAACTCAATTCATCTTAAATTCTATGGTCAAGCATCGGTCGCGTATAAAAAGAAAAAGCTTACAGCATGTATGGGCTTATTGGGGTCGAAATAATGTTCGCAGTCGCCGTCCACAAACCCCTTCTTTATCACGACATGGCCTAATCAAGCAGTATGTGTATGTATATATTTTCCAGGTAAACATGCCAATACACAGATCCAGCAGTAGCGCTGCAGATATCTCCCCTCGCAGTATGAGTCAGGCTGTTGTAGCGTGTGGATCACCCCCTCTTCACGGCCTCACCAACACAGGGGGCGCCATCTACCGAATCAACACGGAGAAAAAGATGGCGGCGAATGCTGGTTCCACTATGCCGGACCCTCTAACACAGCGCGCAGTGCTGGAAGGGATGTTCGAGCGCCGGTTGGTGGAGGGCGAGTTCTGGTATGTTGTAGTGGCCGAGTGGTTGGAGCAGTTGAAGAAGTATCTGGGAGTGCCGAGTACCAGAAAGATGTACCACCAGCGAGTACATCCGGGGCCCATCATCACTAGAAGGGACTACGCTCACACTGTGGAGGTTCTACATGAGGATGCGTGGAAGCTTGCCGCGCAATGGTACGGGATTTCGGACGGACACCGGCCGATCAAGCTGGTCGTGTATAACTATTCGCGGGCACCAGAAATCGAACATAACCTGAATAACTGTAAGTTGATGATGACGAACGGCGCACCGGAGGACTTCCATAACGTGAAATTCAGCAAGATGGAGAAGGTCGGCCATGTTGAGTGGAAGTTGCGCCATCTTAATAGCGTTGCCTTGGCAACGAAATCCCGCCTCTGGGCTAAACCGGATACGGATGCTGACTGGCGGCCTTTACTGGTGAGAGACAAAGCTATCGGAAAGGTCCTAGACATCGATTCGGATTTCACGAGACCGCATTTCGCCCTTGAATTAAACGGAAAAGACGGCACCTGGAAGAATCAACCGGAAGGTGAGAAATCTACCCAGGATACCCCAATTGGTGTGTTGTACGATCATGATATATTCGAGGATATTACCAGTACGTGGGAGCTGGACATACACGATCAGATCGACCATATTGGCCGAGACTTTCTGGAGAGGCTTCACATGAACTTCGGAAGTTTCACACAGAAGGCAAAGGATTACGTGGACGAAAGGGACAGCATTCTCCGAGAACGGGAACGCAAGGTAAGTCTATTTTCTTTGATTGGTTCTTCGGGCATTTGGTTTTTTTTCTGCAAGGCCAATTATAAATTCCGTTTATGGTTTCTTAATGGCTTATAATTGATAACGATGAGTATTGTCATAAAACAGGCATATAATGCTATTTGGTTATTGTGTGAGAAGCCTGTCTTTGTTGTTAATTAGGTAATGGCAATGACACTAGATGCATACTGTATATTTTGACAGAAGACTTTTTGCATATCTCTTACAATTCGTCTTAGTGTAGTTCTGTTTATAAGAAATAACATATTTCGGGCGACAGTTTACAGTTCCATACCGCTTGGATCAAAACCAGTACTACCCTTTTGTATGACATGGAACTGACGTTAATTGCTGCTTGCTCATAGATGTGGGGTAATTGGAAGTCAAAAACTTCCTTCAAAACTGCATAATAGCTGTCCTGTCCTGTGACACACACTGAAGAAAAGTCATTGAAAACAAAACGATTTCGTTTTTTAATTATTTATAGTGTGTTTACAACATGTAATCTTATCCAAGAGCGTGACCATTGCTTTTAAGATACATCGAATACAAATTGTGCATACTTAGATACATTGCCGCTTCCTGAATTAATTATGCTTTCAATAGCTAATTCTAAATTTATATCAAACAAACAATACAAAAACTGTATTTTTTCAACGACACTTAATTTTTACTTTCAAGTTTATTTTCTCCTCTATGAACAAGCACCTTTAAAATTTTAGTCAAGTTTGTTCATTCATTTCTCCTATTGTCATAAGAGTAAGAGGACTAGCTTTTCATGCACAAGAACCCACTGGTATCTACGTAAATCCATTACATATTGCAAAGACTGGTGCAATATATGTCGCTGTAACACGTTGACTATCTATTTTCTAGAGGTAGGCTAGACACTCTTTGACCCCTTATTCGATGATACAAGATATCGCAAAAGCTGTTGAAGAAGAGTTTAATTGCAATAAAACAATCTGCAAATAATGGTTGTTGGTATCAAGGCTAGACGATTTAAGCCTAGATTTTATTAATTCATTAATTCAACGCAGTGGTCTCTTGAGCGCAATTCAAGTAAGATAATTTTAAAAACTTGGAACTTAATTTCCCATTTAAAGGTTGATAGTAAGGAGGCCCATATAGACCGCGTACGAGACGAACTCGAGGAGGAACACCAGCGCCTCGAGGCGGAAACAGAAGCGTACGCCAGGCGGCGCCTCGAGTACGAGGATAAACAACTCGAGTTGGAAATCAAGTACGATCGAAAAACCCGGGAAATGGAGACGGATATGACAAAACGGCGAAATGAGATGGAGACAGAGTATGCCAATTTTGCTAAGGCCAAGGAAAACTTTGATTTGGAATTGAAGGTAAGGGTTTTAATTATTATTAACTATTGATATTCAAAAAAAGGAGTCGATAGAACGGATTTATGAAAAACATAAGCACTTTTGTTCCATCTTCGTTGTGCTATGTTCATGTATATGAATGTTTCAGGTATAAGGAAATGCCTTAATTAACGCGTCAAATAGTGTTCATTTCTAACTAACATTGGGCGTCTCATTTCACTGTATTTGCAGTTGCAATTTTAGCCAAAGGACGCATCATACAGTTAGTAATAACGCGTGTTTTTAAATCACTAAAAGCATAGAATTGATATCGAAATATGTTATCAGCTTTTATAACTAATCTTAAATGAATCTTCCACTTTAATGTAACAATCGTTTAAAAAAATGCCAAGATACAATTTGTGTTTGTTTTTCATGCAAACCACATATGGCCTCTTCAAAACATATTTCACATTCAAATAGAAATTCGCTTCCGAAATTTTAAACCTAAACGAAACAGACAAAGACCACGCTTCCTCAGTTTGATTTGACATGTTTTTATATTTCCATGGTTAAAGCGGATGTCCGAGATGTACAAGATACAAGAGAACAAGATCAAACTGGACATCGGCGGTCAGCTATTCACAACGTCCATGCTGACCCTCACTAAAGATCCAAACTCCATGTTCGCTGCCATGTTTAGTGGCCGCCATAGACTGCGTCAGGAGAACGACGGAAGTTACTTTATCGACCGAGACGGTGCGCACTTCCGTTATATTCTGAACTATCTCCGTGACGGATGTATTAAAGAGGGTACCATGCCGTCTAACGAAGTGTTGTGGGGGGAATTGTTGAACGAGGCCGAATATTTCCAGTTAACGGGACTTGTGGATTATTTAAGGTCATTGATTTCAAGGTCGATTTCAAGGTCTAGTAGTACGACGGAAAATGAAGAAACGTGATTATAGGACTAGTTGTTGATTACAGAGTTTTGTTAAATCGGTGACACAATGGGGATATTCCTCAGTCATTCAGTCTGAATAGTGCGTATGCATGTGGACTTAACTTATTCCAATGCATTGCTTTTTTTATTACATTGAATGTTTGTTTGTTTATCGAATAGAGAAAATACAACAGTCGTATACTTGCGTAACGTTTCATCAGATACATCTAGTTGAAAAAGAATGCAGCATGGTTTTATTTGAAATTGGATTTTTTTTTACACCCGAGCCAAACAGGATCAATTATACAAACACATCTGATAAAAAAACGCTGTTATTCAGACATTATATGTGATATCTTTAAACATACATTATTTAAAAAGAAAAATGAAGGTTCCTATATTTGCATAGTGCTTCGTGAAATGCGATAGCTCAAAGAAAATATTTTAACGAGTCCTTCACAAAGGCGAAGGATTTGTTATATCTTCATTACTGTGAACCTTTGATATTCATGTACATGTACACTATCGTACCATGCATTTTTCACAAGCATTTCTCACGCGTGAATCGCGACACTAAAAACACGAAAATAATATGTAATAAAAGGGTTCATTAGCGGTTGGATAAACTTTTGTTTAAATCAGAAAACAAAACAAAAGCAATTGTATAATGATTTCACCACGAAACGTAGAAATATTCCTTTTCTTAAAAAAAAATGATAATCTTGAGCAAATCTTTACCTAATGCAATTTGTTTAATGGTATTTAACGCCATATCAGAATATCTTCAGTGTTGTAACGGCTTTATTGAGCCACCAGTAGTAGGCTAGGGCTCTGAAGTGACTTGCCAAAGATCACTCCCACGAAACCAGAGGTGTCGACAGGGCTCGAACCCGGGACCTCTCAATGTCCAAGTCTGCCTATTTAACCAAAGACCCCCATTATGGACGAAGGATTCATTTATACTGCAAAGCCAATCTCGATATAGATGAAGGATTCAGTTATATTGCAAAAGCGAAAACCAGCTCAGTATGAAGGTGACCCCTTACTTTTCAACCCGTTAAGGTGTATGATCAAGCCGAGTAGAAACATCAGCATGTTTTATCTGCTGGTATACTTCTCCTCATGTAAACTTAACTCCCTGCATCATGACTACACAGAGAGGGACATTGCTTTATCTGCTGGTATACTTCTCCTCATGTAAACTTAACTCCCTGCATCATGACTACACAGAGAGGGACATTGCTTTATCTGCTGGTATACTTCTCCTCATGTAAACTTAACTCCCTGCATCATGACTACACAGAGAGGGGCATTGCTTTATCTGCTGGTATACTTCTCCTCATGTAAACTTAACTCCCTGCATCATGACTACATAGAGAGGGACATTGCTTTATATGCCTTTTACAACAAGAGCCAATAAAAGCATGCCATTCTCCCGATAGTCAGTCACACTCACCTTTTGATTTCTAAATTCCACAATTTCATCAGTGAAACTTCCAAATTAACAGGATTATGCCCCTTTCAAGGGAAAATGCACAAAGGTGGCTTGTGACTTAAAGATCAGTATTCAAATAATGAGGACTAAGAGCACCCTAGCAAGAGAGAGAAAGAGGATTCTGTTTGGGATAGAAGTATCCATGCAGGGCTTTTCCTTGTTCCCAAGTTCTATTCAATTCAAATGTTACAAGAAACATATTAGAAGGCAAGAGTTTGTTATAGTGTCACCCCTAGTGAAGGGGCCAGCCAGTTTGGCCTATGAGACTCTGATTAGACCAAGTTCCTCCCAACTTCTATCACTATGCCAGCCGCCAAGCATATGTAAGTTGGTAACCATTAATCAAACTAGCTGGTAGCTCAAGAACTGGCCGTTTTGGAACAAGTCCCACAAGAAACATTTTCCGGATAGACACCTCCAGTGGGGCTGAAGCCTTCAACTTTTCTGTCCCGATGCCTTCACCACTAGGACAAGGTGACGGATAAATCAAAAATAAATCAAACATAAATCAACATACTTTCGTATAAATTTTATTTTCTCAAGGAAATTACAATGTTTTATTCATGACAAATGAAAGCAAAAAGAAAAATGTGTCTCTTCAATTCAGTCTATTATGATATCTTTTTGGTCACATGTGGAGTTTTATTTCTTTTCTGAATCCTTTTTATCATCCTTTTTAGCAGAATCTTTTAATGAAGACATGGCATTCTGGATAGCTTCACTGTTAGGGTCCACACCGGGTAGATTTTCCAACACTTGTTGAAGAAATTCAGGATCGTTCATAACTTCTGAATAATCTTCATCACCCTAAAAATAAACAGAAAGTGTGATTATGACTAGAACTTACCCATAAGGCTTGTTATAAGCAAATCCCCCCTCTTTAAGAATGATCGCAGATATGGTTAAGTATAGACCGACAAAGAGGGGGGAAATAGAAGTCAAGTGTGTCCTATTTAAAAGTGTCTTAGGATGTTATAAGCCTTGAAACAACTCAAAAACATTATTTATAATATGAGAAGGGTTGACTGATATGCCATGGTAAGAACTATAAACAGTCTTAACTCCTCAAGCCAAATGATTTCAGGAATAAATTCAAACCCTTAACACCCTTCAAAGCATCAGCTTTACCACATCTTCTGCACAAGACTTCAGAAACAACTATGACCAATTTATCCTTTTATTACAATGATTTCTTCAGAAGTCTTCAAAGAAATTGATGCTTTCTGAGTTCTGCTATAGCTTTATATTAGGACTATTCACAAGTATCCCAAATATTGAAAAGGAAGTATTAACCCATCTAATATTAAGATGATGGGATATAAATGATAAAGCCACTACTGAAGTTCTAAAAACCTCGATTATAGAGTATTGTTTGGAAAGTTTTTGTATGATGTTTAAAGAGGTATCAACCAATTCTAGTTATTCAACAGCTTATCTGGATCCACAAATACTAGGCTTGGATCTGAAGTGACTTGCCAAAGGTCATTCCCACAAAACTTAGGGGTGTCAGTTGGCCTTGAACCATAGACACCCCCACTCCCGAAAAAATGTCTTATAATATATAAATAAAGACTTTTGTTACCTCATTTCCAGATTCTGCAACAGAAACCCCATCATCTGTTTCCATAGGAGCCGGGGTATTGGCTGTTGAGTTCTCCTCTAGAAAAGTTAAACACACATTTTAAAATAATATCACACACACCAGATGTAAGGAAAAGCTTCAATCCTTTTACTGAAAAGTTCCAAGTATTACTAACTTTTAACAGTAAAATAGAATCTTTTAATTGAGCAATTTTTTTTTTCAAACATCATTTAATATTCTATAAGTACAGTCTGACATAAAATTACTTGTAATACATTATTCTAATTTTGGAAGAAATGTATTATTTTGAAACAAATTGATTAAAAATTCTTCCTTCAGATGACCAACACAAACTATTTATTCACCATAGTAATTGTCACATATACTCAGTTGGTTCAGAAGCTTTCAAAGGGTATAAAGTAAGTTCTGGTTTAATCAAATATTTGTTTAAAATTCGACAAGGACAATGGAGACGAAGATGAAAATAAAACTTACCAGAATTGACCATAGACATCTGCATAGCATAGGCTATTTGGTCTTCCTCTGACATACTGCCAAAGTCTGGGACACTGGGTGTCATTTCGCTGGAGGGCTGTCCAATAGACATTGAGATAGCCTGTTCCAGCATCGCCTCATCTGTGTTAGTTTCTGGAGCCCCTGGAGCACTGACCTCGTCCGCCGACTCCGCCTTTACTTTACGCGCTTCTTCCTCCTGTCTGGCGCGTTGTTCCTCCATGGATACACGGAGCGCGAGGGCCAGCTCCGGGTCCTCGTTAGGATCAACCCCAAACTCGAAACCTGTGGTCTGCATGGCAACCCCAGCCCCATCCTCGCCCACAATGACAGGTGAGTTAACGAGAGCTTCAGACAACAGGGGGCCTGGTGGTACTGTGACCAGGTGAGAGCTGTACAAATAAACATGGGCGTAATTAATGTTTTCTCATCACAAGGTTTTGTTTTAATCTACTACCTCATCCTGAATTTTGTTACTGGTTCTCGTTGTAAAACAAAAAATACCTTACAACTCAACAACAAAATTGAAAATACCCCAATCATGCAATGTCTCCTTTTGCCACATTGTTGTGTACACATTTTGCCAATTTTCTTTTCATATATTAACTATAAAGATGGTTGTTTGCAGTTATATATAATTTATTCAGACGGGATGAAAAATCCTTTTCTCCTTAAGGATCTATTTGTTTGGAAATATCAGTATTTTCACCACCTTTTTAGTGTACAAAAAAAGTGGTAGCAGAAATGGAGGATGTGATAAACAATGTTTACCCTTTCTTGGGTCAAAATTACAAATGCTGTATACTGATGCAGTGATTCAAGTATCGACATGTGTATTTATATTTATAAATGGTATCAAAAAAAATTATCTGTTTGTTTTACAGGTGCATATGATTTAAAAAACTAATGTGAAAAAAGGAGTAATGACAATGGTAAATAATGTCTACTTTCATCACAATATTTCACATATAGTTCACATAAAAACAATACTATTTGATGCCCTTTTATTGTTGCCTTATCTTGATTTCAATACAAGCTAACCACAAATCTCCATGATGATGAGAGAACGTCCTTAAGAAGGGAAGTACAACCAGAATAATTTCAGATAAGAGGAGTTGAATTAAGATAAATTAGCAATAACGTTATTAAGTAAACCTCGGTAAAAGGAAAAGTGCTAAAGTGTTAGAGGAAATATAATAAACAAGAAACTGAATATCAATCCCATTTGAACTGTTTTGCAAAATTTAAAGAGATATGAAAAAAACTTACCTTGTTCCATCTTTTCCATTGATAGTATTCACAAATTCTGTCAGCTTTTCTGTATTAACACTCTGTATGAAATAGTATAAATCATTTTCAACTTTTATCCTATAGAATAGCATTCATACTGTCAAAAGGCAGCTTATTATTTAACATAGTGACCAATTGGTGAAATTACCAAAATGTTCTTAAATAAATTATTTTTATTAAAAGAAAACATGAAATATGCAGATGTTGTCCTTGATAGTATATGAACCACCCATCAAAAACAAATATAATCTTCACTCTGTTCATGTTTTATTTTTGATGAAAATAAATGTTCACTAAAGTTCATGGAGCTAAACACATGAAGGAATATATAATTTGTACAAATTAAAACCTCTAACAATGAGACATCCAATTCTGATAGTTTTAACAAAATACATTGTTAAGCACCATTTCCTTATCCAAGCCGTCACTGCTAGATCATATTTTTATTAAAGTTAAATTAATCAAAAGGGAGCTATGAATGACCTCATTTAAACATTAAATTCTACATAGAACACAAAAATTAATTTTTAATTTTCACATTGTACTTGAAAACCCATATTTTTTTTTTCATTTCACATTGCTGCAAATGTTCATTTAAATTGCAAATCCATCATTCCTACATCTAAGTCAGATAAATGAGTCGGAGTCAACATCTTTAAATTTTAATCATCGAAGGCATACATTTAATTGGCAGAAGTCTAGACTATGGCCAGAAGCTGAAACTTATATAATTTGTTTAAGCATCTTATAGAGTTGATGGTATTCAGTAAACAACTTATTGTACATACCTCTTCACCAAAGTTGATAATATCTACATTGACTTTTTCTTTCTTCAATTTCTTTGCCAGTTTTACAATCTGCAAAACATAAGTTTGAGAAATCATAGAATATATGCATTCATAAAAACAAATAATTTGAACACAATGCAAGGCAAAACCCTTGTATTGCAATTAGTTTGGTAATAGTTATTCTGTAACTTTCTAACCACTAATATCAATCAAACAAAAATCTACATAAATAGACTTGGCAGGTTTACAAATCTATGTAAATGTTTAAACATGTTTAACAATCTTGTACGATATTATCTTCAGCAGGAGTCATCAAAAAACAGGATAGAAATTGCCCTCATTACACAAATTGTTCTTTTCTATAATTGTTTTATAGTTAATATCGCAAAGTAAATAAAATGTTTATGTTTTTCATGATGAATAATTATTGAAAACCTTTCTGACTAGCACTTACACAATCCCATATGAAAGTATAAGTTTGAGTAGTACATTGATTACAGAAAAATCTCTATAGTCTTGTATAGTACAATCAAACATTCCTTAATTCTTAAAGAAGTCTTTCACAAATTTTGTAAAAGAAAATGTATATAAGGAAATAATAAACAAAACGTATGGGAAACATTATATACAGGTTTTCTATTATTTCTTAATTGTATTTTAGTTAACAAAACATATTGTCAAGCATGATATAGGAGATTCAATATTCATGAGGTTAATTCTCCTTTGTTTAAAAAAATTAAACTTACTTCTTTTTCTTCATCCTCAATTGGGCTGCCCACAAAGACAACAATTCTCATTCTATGATTCTTTCCCTGTCTGTGTTTGAGAGCAAGCTACAAAATGAGAGGGATTTCAATAGTCACTAGATTGTAAATCTTTGCTATTTATATAAAAGAAAGTAACATTGAAAAAGTGGTTCCTTTTGTATCTGAATATGACAAAACATGTAAATATCAGGAATTCTCAAAAAATATTTGTTTGGGTGTCCATGTATGCAAATTTAGGTTTATTAAATAAATAAATTCAAAGCTGGAGAAATGTATGAAAGAAACATTTGTATTTTGAAAATTAGAATTGATCATATGATAAGAACAAGTACGAACAATCTTGATCTTTATTATCAGAGTCATCAATAACTGTATTTCTTACAGATTTCGGGACTAAATGATTTGCCAGCTATCAATTTCAAAATTCTCTCTTGTCATGCTATGCTGGTCCATAGTTGAATAATTACATTAAATCACAACTACAATTGGTTGTCAAGCAGAGCAAAGGCATTGTAAAACCTTTGCCAAAACTCACACCAAACTAACAAACTAAATACCCTCCGAAGTTTTCATAATTCTATATGTGCAATGCTTACAACATGTTTCTAAAAGAATGAATGAATGCGTTTCTTATGAAAATGTTAACTAACTTAAACTTCCAAGTGATATTTACCTTTTATCAACAGATATTATGAAGGGCTAAAGAAATACACTGTTTATCCTAATCTAATACAAAACAATTACTTACATGTGCTACTTTAACAGCTGTACAGAAGCGAATGTTTCCTTTAGCTTGTACTTGATGGAGCTTGGTAAGAATCCTACCAACATCGTTTGTCAGCGTGGTTAGCACTTCAACACTATAATAGAACCAAAGACCAATTACTGACTTAACCATCTATTTGTAAAGTATGACTCATCAAATAGTTTTTTCAGAATGCAAACATAGAATTATGTTCGTTGAGTAGCTCATTCCTCATCATCATCAGAAGGAAAGACCCTCAACAATTTAACTAATGATATTTACCTAAATAATGATAGTTCTAGTATATAAGTTACAATATAGAAATAGCTTTTCGTGACTGGCATCTTGTCATGAAAAGGCTGCCTAGACGTAAGTGCTGTAATTGCTTTGTAAACATTAAAACAACACTTAAATCAAAATTATCTCAGTGCCACATAGGCCATGCTCCTAAACCAGTAGTCAACCTTTATAAAGTTTATGACCTGCAACTGTTTTTAAAAGTGTAAGGCTATTCCAATTACACATACATGAAACATTACAATATATTTCAATAAAGGAACAAGAATTGATGTCAACAGTATGTCAGTCTGGGCTCTTCATTGGACCAAAATATTATGAGCCATTTTGGCTAAGCTACCCAAATTTTCTTTAGCCACTTGGATTTTTGCAAAGCCAAATTTGGCTAAGTCTTTTTAGCCATTTTAGCAGAAATATTAAATATAAATTACAGTTCATTTGTTCAATTTACAGACCAATTATTGAAATAGGCTAGAATGGTATTTATCACATAATAAAATAAATGATGTGTAAATTGAACAAATAAATAACAGTTCTTGTATCAGCCACTTCATTGTGTGGTTGTTCTTAGTAGAGTACTACATCCTATACCTCAATAAATGTTTACAGAACTTTGGGACAGGGTTAGAAAGACGACAGAAAATAATTAAACTTGCATGCATGCACCTGGCATGATTCATTTTTTAAATAAAACAAAATAAACATTTAAAAAAAAAAATATAAAATAACTTTTGATTGTAAATAAAACAAAATAAATTAAACATTTTAAAAAAGAATATCTAACCTTAAAGTTTGCAGGGTATGCTGCAGCGTTTACGTGATCTGGGAGTCATTGAACTGGCAAGTTGACAGTACTTGTACAATAATGACGTTCTTTTTACTAAATGTGGGAGTTCCAATGCATTAAGATATGCTCATAAAAGGTTATATTTCCTTGAATGTTTGTTTTAATTACCATTTTTCACCGGGAGTCCCTTTCCCTCATGTTGTTGTTGTTGTTGTTTCGTTGTCCGTAAATTCCGTACCATGGAATTTCGTTCTAATATTGCATCGATGTAATCATTTAAAACGCTTGATATATTGAATGTGTTTACACACAAATAATGTTTTTTATTCGCGTGCTTTTTATTGCAATAAGTCCCATATCACCTTTATGAGTATCTTTTTTTAACGCAGTGAGCTACAGAAATAAGTATCGAAAACGTTTTGGTGCGTTTTATTATTCTGGTACCGACTTTAGTGTGACACATAAACTGAAACCGGGAACCGGCCTGTTTAAACGTTTTCATTAGACGTTGCTATTGGAAATATACATAATGTCTGGTCTCCGGATTTTCTAAAAGAGCGCTTTCACTAGAAGATCGGCTAAGGAACCAAACACTTCTATTCATATTTAAGCTGTTCAACGTCAAACTATTCAATTTTAATTAATGATTACCACTCGTAGTGGCGAAAAGACTTTAGCCATTCTTCCCACTTTCGCCATTACAGACTCTATACAAAATGGGGTCAATTTTACTTTCGCCAAATTGACGAAAGGGTACATTTCTTTTTTCGCCAAACCAAGTTGACTTTCGCCTATGGCGAATGGCGAAGCTTTATGAATAGCCCAGTCAGTTATTTAACAGTTTTCCTGGATTCACCAGTACTAGGTAGTGCTCTGCAAAGTCTTGCACAAGGACACTGCAATAAGAAATCCCTTTGCTGTTAGTGGGAATTGAACCTTGGACACATGTATCACAAGCACTGCACCTTTATCACTGGACAATGCAGGACCCTTGTATTTCATACAAAAGAAAATAATCCTTAAAGTTAAGGAAAGAGGTTTACAAGGTCAGAATGACCCTTACTCCATAATACCTCAACCGTATGCATCAGCTGCAGAGTGTAATTGAAAAACCACTGTGACAAAAGGATAAATTGCATATAATGAGCTATCAAAGTTTTTTATCACAACAGTCATTAAGAAATTAGATTTATTCAATAGATCTATTTATTATTTGTTCTCTGCTGTTGCTTTCCTTTTGGACCAGTCACAAATTCCAAATAAAAAGAGGATTAATCAGTACTGATAAAAGCATAAGATTGAAATAAATTATTCTAAATGAATGTATGAAATCAAGTACATACTTGGACATCACAATCAGCCCCACATTGTTTTCTGGGTTTGACCTAGTTTTTGAGTGACATACTAAATTCACTGCATCTTGCTGGGCTTGAAGTCTGGTTGGAACAAAATCACCATTTCTCATATAGTCGCTGTTGTCGACACTGAAAATAGAGTTATAAATTTAGTCTCACCCTAAAAAAAATGCCCAAACTGATTTTGCTTCAATAAGTGATGAGCACGGAATCTTAATGTTGGTGGCCATATATCAAAGTATTTAGCAGCGTTTTTTACACCAATTAGGAAAGTGTCCAGTGCCGAGGCAAATTGGGAAAATTTGAGTTTGTTTGTTTGTTTTCCAATTTGTTTTACATCGATTGTGAAGGAGGCTTAATAGCCCATCGAGTCACTCTCTATGACTGCTTCCTGGAGAATACACCAGTAATCGCGCCGGTTTGAGGGCTAGTCTCGGCATTTCTCACCTCGCCTAACGGGGATTCGAACCCGGGACCCTCGGTACAGTAGTCCGACGCTCTACCACTGTAACACTGTCGCCCCCAGTTAAGGTTCATTTTTTTATTATTGAGAATTTTGGGATTTGCGTTTGAATATCAGGGTCTTCCCCAGCCCCGTTAAGCGCCGCGGCTCCGTTGCGCTTGACTTTCAAAATAAGCACTCCCGCGGCGCCTTAGCCGACTCCCGCGGCGCTCTAAATGTGTCCGCAGCGCTTTAAATTGACCCCAAATAGAGTCAACGTCAATATATTCTAGATAAACCGCCAGTCTATAAAGGAGTAATTAACAGCTGATAAAAAAGTCGATAGGCGTTTACACAGTCGATTTATGCGACGTCGTCATAGGTACAGACATGAGCGTGTGTAATTGGTGTTACGGCACATGCTTTGTCCTAAAAGGAAAGATCTATGATGCGTGTTAAAAGATCGCACTTGGAGTGAGAAATAGACTTTACTTAATTGACATGGCTTCTATCACTTTCTATGATACTATAGACGGGAACTTTATGTGAAAACACCTGATTCAGACATCCATCTCCACATCGCTGATTTCCTTGGTTTGTCATGGTAAGTTATTAGTCAAACTAATATGACGTGATCAGGAACTATTGAGAAAGTTTTGCATCCGACAATATCTTTCTTCACATCGAATTATTTTGACCGGGAAAGTTATAAAATTCAGTTCCTCGGCAACTTAGTTTCACTATAAATATGCCAAAAACCGGTTTTGTAGTATCTGTATACTGTACATAAACTGCTGAGATGAAATGATCATCTGGTGGGCTCAGGCATAACATAATTTTTCAAACGTCAAAATATTTGTTGAGCTCAATGTGACAAATACACCAAGTGAACCTGAGCAAGCTCCTCATTTCTGGAATTTCTTACGAACGATTTTATTATATGAAGACTATGTGTTAAGTGCCTCTTGTATGCAAAAATGTCTACAGGTATTGACACAGCAGCTATAGTCATGGGTTCACTTTGTTAAACAATGAACAAACCTCCAAGTGGTTAAGGTGAAGGAATTGTAACTTGGAGTTTTGGTTTGATCCTTCAGGCAAGACTTGACAGAGCCCTAGTCTCGTACTGTGAATCCCAGGAAACCCGTATACAATACATAAAATACTGTTGACAGAGAGTCAAATGTTGCATACAAAATAATAATTTGTAACACCATGATTATCTATGAACTTGTCTTTTTTTAATGAATAGACTAGTGAGAAATAATTTAACAAAATTCCAAGTGATGCCCCATTGTAAAAGGCATTTCGGGTAGACATGCAGGTTGCTATGTATTTGGCTAGTCATGACTCTGTTACCTGACATGAAAAGACGCAAGCACAAAGAAGTAAAAAGACTTAAACCAGCTTCCAGACATAGGAATCCTGTATCAAAGTTCAAATAAGCTTGATCCTCCAAGCCGTATGGCTGCCATTAGGAATCTTCACTGGTTGATGAAGATAACTCACTCAAACCATTAGTTGCATGCCACTTATGGATTTTTGCGAGTTGTTTAAAAAGAACAGTTCTGTTAGAGTAAAGCTGTAGTAATTGTACTGATGGAGACTTTTCACTTGCAAGCCATCAGATGATATTTGATAAAGGATAAAAACTGGCTGCAATACTCAATACTTAAATAATATACATGTAGTATGATGTTATGGTTCTTTAGAATTAACAACTGACATGAAGTAACACAGGATGTCAGAAAAAAAGTTTGTTATAAACTTTAACGAAGGAAAACCTTTTGCTTGTCATGGAAACATTTTTAATTTTGTAAAATAGTTGGATGCTTCTATGAATGATCTAGTTATTCATAATTTTGTTTTGCTTTGCACCTATGAAAACACTATTCATTTTAATGTAGTCTTCTTGCAACCTTCACAGTACTCTGACATGAAGAATACAATAAATAATAAATTACAGGGCTCACCCTGGCTGGAAAAAAGTCTGCGCCAGCACATTCGCCAAATGACAAAAATAGGAGCCAAATTAAAGAAGTAGGAGCCAAATTCTGAGCAAATGGCTCCAATTCAAATTTCTTTATTTTAAACACTCTTCATGTTGTATGTACATATGTGTTAAATCCTCTTGGTTAATTATTTCTGTTTGCTATGTTTCAGAATTTTTATTAAAATTGTAATGTCATAAATATGTAATGTGTAATGCCAATAAAAATATTATGTTAAAAAAAAAAGCCAAGACATTCCCCTTCCCCTTACGAACAAATTTAAACCAAAGATGGTATAACTAAAGGCTACGCTTTGAGTGACAAAATCAAAATGAATCTTTTATCTCAGATAACATCAAATCATATTGAAGACTATACATTTCTGAATTCTTAGATTTGTTATTTATTTTAGAAATGTCCGATAGATAAATGGAAAGTAAACATGATCTTAGGTCTATTTGTTTTTACTCTCGTCAAGACTCCGGTATGATGATTTGAATGATTAATAATAGAGGATCGGAATTTGAAAAGTACCGTTGCATCAACGAAGGAAGCGAACTGTCAATATCAAAATACTTTACAAATTAACCCTCTTTAAATTCTCGCATTCTACTATGCATCATAAAACACTGGACGGAATGCGGTAAATAGTAATCGGTTTTCGTGGAACAACCGCATCGAGTCTACCAATCAAGTGTGTCGAGTTGTTTACACATAATAAAGACCCGATTAATACACGCCTCAGGCATTGTTTGACACGGGGATAACAATTAGCGGATTAATTTGGGGTTTTCGGAGATACTAACTGTATAGTGTGTCAAAAGATATAACTGTCTGTAATGTCCGGACAGGTGGAAATATGGTAAAGTTGAATGAAAAAAAACATGCGCCAAGCAAATTCGCCAAATCGGGAAATCTTTCGCCAGAATGAAATAATATTCGCATTTGGCGACCGACAGCGTGAGCCCTGAATTATGTTCGTGATTTAATTTATATGTCAACAAAGATCTATGCTGAATGGGGACAATGGTTCTCGAGAGCCCATACGCTCTTTGCTATGAGAATCACATTGGTACTCCATATTGACCAGATGGATACATGTCCTTGAATAAATCTATTAAATGTGAGGGGGAGGCTGTGACACCAATTGGACATATTTTGTTTAAATGGGATGTTGCTCAACACTTCTATATACTTCTGATTCAAGATGTGTCTGAAAGATAATAATAATAATACAGGTTCACATTTTCATTTCAGACTGTAAAAGGGATTCAGCATGCATGCCCTCTAGACTTACAGAATTTCCAATTTAAAAAAGCTCAAGATGAATGGTTCAAAGCAAAACCAATGAGAAGTAGAGTATTCAAAATAGAAATGCACAGTGAAATATATGGAGTTTTGAAAATTAAATTTTGTAGACTATCACTCATTTTTTTGTCTAGCAAATGTGTTGATTTAGATATATTATGGGACACTTTCTTTTGTCTTTTATTTTCACAACATACCTTAAAACTCACCATTTTGGTACACATATATAAAAAAAAATCAAAAAGGGAGGGGGATAACCCCCTCCCCCCTCCACCCCAGCGCCTGAAAAAAATCCTGGGGAAGACCCTGAATATAGATAGAAAACTTCATAATAGCTTATTTCTTCTTTAAAACTGAAGTATGGACTGTAGAAAGAGTACAGTATTTTCGTCAATACATGCTTTGAGTCAAGAGTATGCATTTGATTTTTAGTGTTTTGTTACAAATCTTAGGGGATTTTAACAGCTGAGCGAATTTTGACAACTCAAATGTTTATTAGAGAATTAAGGTCTAATTTGGGGGAAAAATCTTAAACTTGGGGAAAATGTTACCCAGATTTGAATGGGAAAGGGTCCTTTTACCGGACACAAACAAAGATGGCTCGAAAGTTTGACGTGATATGATTGCCAGATGCAATTTTTTTCATTATTTCCATATCTCTTCAAATTATGTTGACTAGTGGAGGCTATTGTGGAATTGAGACCCATCGTTTAAATGTATCTCCTTGATGCTAACATTCTTTAATCAAGCAGACGTTGACCAAATCTTGTCTTACAACTTCCTATAAAACAAGTTTAAGAAATAGTTACCCCACCCATGGAAAATCAATGCTATTTTTGCTTTGTCACAAACGTCAACAAATGACTTGTTGGTTTACGCACATACATACTCGAAAGTGAGTGTTAAAAGTGTCCGGGGCAAATGATTTGATTGTCAGTGTACCTATCTACATGAAGTATATGTTATGAATAAAATAAATAACAAAGAAAACATAATCTAAAATAACTCTTACCAAACGATCGTGCTTTCCAACCCCATTTTGGATGACAGTTTACAGCGGACGAATTTGATTGGGTAATACCTGTACGATAAAGCGACTGAAAGTATCTATTCGCGTTATCTCCCTTGAATCGAATAAAAAATGCAAGTCTGAAAATGTTTTTCGGTAATGCAATGTTTTGTCAGAGACATAGCAGTAAATTTTAGTTATCTATGTCTCTGGTTTTAGCGACCACAACAACCAGTTTTTATTTATCCTTGATGAAAATGAATCGTAAACAAACCGAAAAAGCTTGGTCATCTCTTGGACACGGGTGTGTTTCGTCGGTTGATAGCTGGTTACCTTAGTATCATGATGTATAATTAGCAACTGATAATGTAGATTATTTTTGCTCTTTTGATATGGGCAGTGGTCACATGTTTTTACATGCGGTCACTGAAAACAATTGATAGCAGTCTCAGATAATGTTTAATGGGGTGAAGATTGGTGACTAACCCTAACTCGGATGATCCAAGCTGTAACTGCCTGACATATCTACGTCTGGATCATTCGGACTAGACTAACCAGTGACTTTCATAAGCCAGGGACGCAGCCAGCGATACGCACGTGCGTTACATCAATTCAAAAAATTGATACAAACTGATACTATCCCTTGCCCTAGATCTCAAAACATATGCCATATTCCACAATTTTCTACGTAAGAAAAAATCGCAATGAAAGGCCCCGGCGGGATGGGATCCATCCCCTCTAGCACCCTCACCCGTCGGTGCGTAGCATTGATTTGAAGCTGACTACGCCCCTGTATACCCATGCATGTTGTCAGTCCCTTACAGGACCCTTTTGATAATAAGCTGAAAACTTTAATGGGTCATCCTGTGTTATCTATAAATGTCTAATTTTAGTTATTAGTTATGACTGTAAAAACTCCCTTTCTAGAAAGTTCTCGATTTTATTTGAACACCTTAAAATCTGCGATATACCAAATACAATTCAATTGATATTACTTTCAAAATCTGAGATGTTTATGTCAACTGTAATGTCTTATAAATTGTTACACAGCTGTTCTACATAGGGACCAAACTATGTCTTAGCAGCCAAGAACAGACGTAGGTGAAATTGAGCAATGTTTTAGCTGGTTACATTGGTTTGTTGGATTAAGTTTTAAAACGTTTCAATATAAAACTATTTCAACCCTATCGAGTTTGACTGCGGAAATATCCCTGCTGCAGGTATTTTCTGGTCAGCGATGCATAGTATTCTTTGCGTGCTGTTTTTCCTCATATGAATCGGATTTCGAACGCTGGGTCCCTGCATTCAATGTCTGACACAACGGGAACACATCCTACTGTAACGTTTATGGAAGGTTTGTGCGAATTTGAGATCCTCACGCATTGTTATTGAGAACATGCGGGAAGATATTAACCCTTTACCAAACGCCAAATTTTCGACTGTCCCAAAATGAAAGAGTCTGCAGACATTTCAAAATGTGATGAAATTGGAAAACAATCTTCTGATAGGCAGAAACATTGCGGGAAAAGGACAAAAGTTATCCTATTCCAAAATTGGTTTCCATAGTCGTCTGCAACAAACTGGTCAAATATCGTTATGGTTTGGTAATGGGTTAAGGCAGTAGAGCGAAAACTAATGTACTCACCAATCTCTACCAGAGTAAAGTTCCCTTTCACTACCACCTTTAATTTTTATGTGAGGAACGAACTCTAACTTTGCAAATGAGATCGTGTACACACGTGTACAGATACATAACTGTGTAATCATGATGGTCAGTGCGGCGACATTTGGGGATACAGTTAACTCGGATGATCCAAGCTGTAACTGCGTGACAGTGAAATATCTACGTCTGGATCATTCGGACTAGGATACAATGGGTGTTTTGTTTGATTTTTGTTCGATTTTATTTGTCCACCAACATTATGATAATGTTTACAGAAAATTGAAATAATATACAACATGAAAAAAGGAAAAAATGAGAAAGAAAAAAGATACATGTACATGAGTCACAAAGAACATAATAACACAATTGAAAAAAGATAAGCATATACATCAGACAAGGAACCTTCCAGGGCTATCATCCCTTTACGGAGAAAAGGGAATCGAGCTTGGAGAAAAAAGCCTAATAATGGAATACATCGAATACGAATAAAATTCTCATCCTTGCAAAGAAATCGAAATGCAAGAATGTAGATTCGACTTAGAATCTAGAAATATAATTCAAGCATTGCCAAAAAATAAGGTCCGGAACCGACTTAAGGTGGGAATTAGCGGTAACATGACATCATGATTTAAATCGGGCATGTCGACTAGGTTCCGTAATCCTGATAATAAACTAACAAATCGTTCAGTAGTGCTTAATGTAATGAACCTAAAATAAAAAGGATCCCCACAAGAGGAACGCAAAATCGCCAAGAGGGACGTTTTCATTTCGATAGAATCTTTGCATTAAAAAATGATATGCAAACTAACTGGCAATTAAACTCGAGAACAACATCGAGGGCATGTTTTCATGAAATTATCACTGTAAAACTTAACAAGGTGTTTTATGCAATTGTTACAATGCCTTGACATAGAAGGATAAGTCCTTTCAATATTCCATAATTCGGCTCTGTTTGGAAGAATGGCTTTTAATGTAAGGAAACTTGACAAGTGGGCATCCATTCTCAAACGAGATATCCAGGTAGAATCGGCATTAAAGCTGACTGCTTCACGCACTATTGACTTCCACCTAAGCTTAGACGGGAAACGACCACAAGACATATAATCAAAAAGATAGTTTTCTAATGAGTATTTTCTCAATAGGAACACTGCATTTGGTATAAAACCTAACTTAAAACATGGATTCTGGTAAAAAGAATATAATCGATAAAGAAACAAACGTTTAGAAATATGATTGCTTTTTAGATTTGAATCGCTGTGAATTTTAGCATATATTTTTAATTTCCCTACACATAAATAAAAGAACGTGGTAAAGGTGCCAAAAGGAACCTGTTCAACTGATATATTGCCTTAACAATCCGATAGAAATTGACTCCCATCTTGAATACTCAATACAAGCAAAGACCTAATAAATAAAATGTTTATAAGGTCTTAGATACAAAGGAACCATCAGCGTAGCTGTACGCACGTGCTTTCCTGAAAAATTTCAAGATGATCTAGACGTGTATAACCCAATCAATGCAATTACATGATTTGGGATCATCCTATTTTCAGAAAATAAAAAAAAATGCGATTAGAAAATGGTTTTGAAAATATGTGTGTTGTTTCTTCGTTCGGATTTTACGAAAATATGCAGGAATTAATGCACCACATGTGTTGCACACGTGCTTTCAGTTAAAACGGACATCTGCCAACCAAGACTGATTCCGTTTCATACGTTTGGAACAAAGTTACCAAGGTTTTTGAGACGTTTGACTATTTTCCAAGCGTACGGGTCAATAAACGATTTCCCGCGCTAAATAAGAACAACAACACATCACCACATTCCTTCATCATCATGACTTTTCAAGGTAAAGCAAGTATGGCATACCACGTCGGACAGTTCCCTGTATTTTCCGCTAGATCTAATCTATGTCTTGCTTAAAACACCGATAACTACGATTAGATGGTGATAGGTGTAATGAAACTTCCCATAGTCTAATGACATTTGTTCGTACCATGACCTTTTCGTATGTTTTCAGCTCAACCTCCCAAAGACACAATGCAAAAAGTTCGTCCAAGTTTTTCATTCGAAGCAAATCTAAAAAAATATTTGACAGCCCCGGTTAAAGGTCTCTGATGCTTGCATTCCAAGCTGAGTTTCTACTGACAAAGCAATTAAGTCTTCCCAAGGTGTAATTCTGATTTCTGGGATTTGAAAACCACAAAACAGTTTACAATATCAAGGGTTCAGTGCAAGACTATAGTAAGTCCTTCATAAACATGAAACACTTACTATAGTATTGCACTAAACTCTTGACATGTATTCACTTGTTTTAAATTATCTGCAACAGAAGAGTTAAAAAGCAATTTGATGGTTCAGTACAAGACTATACTAAGTGCTTCATAAACATGAAGCACTTAGTATAGTATTGCACTGAACCCTTGAATTGTGACAAAAGGAGAAAAACCATATAGAGTGATACTGCTTATATCATTGCAGGGTTCTCATTAAGAGCTGGCAGCCGGCCAATTTGACCGCTTCAAATGACTTTTTGGTCGGCTCAAATACCAAAAAATATGATAGGTGGCCATAAGTAACACCCAATTTTTCTTGGATGTTTGCTTCATTGGCCTCAAATCAAAACATGGCCTCTTACTCCAAAAATTAATAACAACCCTGCCATTGGCAACAGTGTTACAGTGGCAAGATGTAAACACTGGGCCTAACCCACACATTAGTACTGGTCATGTATTCAGGAAGTGGTTATCAAAAATGAATTGAATAATCTTGAAGCCTCCGACGCAATTAATGAACAATAAATAAGTTTGAAATTAATATCATTAAGAAAATTATATATTTCACACAATTGAGTTTTCATTTGCTTATGCTTTTAATAATAGAGCATTGCCAAAATCCATTATGAAGGAATAGGTTTATGCTTTGTAACCTGCCAGGTTCTTGTGTGGCCCAGTGGTTATGTTGGCGGACTTAGAACTTGTGGGTTCCGGGTTCGAGCCTCATGAATACCTGTGGTTGCTTGGGAGTGACTTTTGGCTAGTCACTTCAGAGCCCTAGCCTAGGACTGGTGGATCCAGGAAAGCAGTTACTACATAAGTGAAAATTTATTGATACAGTGTTAAACATCAACCAAACGAATAAAATAACCTGCCCAAACTTATAGATTCAGCCATGGTTTTGTTTCAGGAAATGTCTGCTGAACCTTCTTGTGATTGAATTGAAGTCTGCAAGTGCTGACATTGTGGGATTGATGGCGTATCATTAAACATTGATCAGTAAGTAACTTTGCACTTGTTACAAGATGGTTTTATTCTTTAGATGAAGTTATCACATCATTTCAAAAGTATTTTTGAAGTCAAGCTTAACTACCAGAAAAGGGCTGAATTAACACATCACCACCTAATGCCACATTTTTGCGTCTTGCAGCAGACGACTTTCAAAAAGCATTGTGGCAAAAGGAGAAATTGCTTGTCACTAGCAATTTCTTCTTTTGCCACAATGCTCTTTCAATCTATTTACACATCACAACAGCAGAACTGAACAGGTTTTTGACATGTATGCAAAGCTTTTCTTAAGTCGATTGCTTTAAGTAAAAAATGTTGTCTGCAGGTGGAAAAGAGTTAAGAGAAGAAGGTCATAAGTTGGTCAAGAAAATACATGTTTCTCATCAGAAGCTCTCTGTTTTAAATGGCATATAACAATGATTCTTTGTAAAATAAGCAAATATACTAAGTTTTAAACTAAATACACTGTATGGAAATTTCCGTTAGCAATGTTGAGTTTTCCCCCTTTTACCAGCTGCCTTTGCCTTCCTCTTTAAGGTGCTGGTTTCCAGATGAGAAGATGTGAAAGTCAAAATATAACTGTAGTTTGATAAAACTACAGCTAATGTATTGTTGTTTCATTTATGATATACCATTAAAAGTAGCAATTTAAAGAATGATTGTTCAAGAAGCATCAATTTATCCAAGTTTACGCCGTCTATGTAGTAGATCTCAAAACTGTTACATCTGGCACTTTTGCATTAAAGAGTACATATTGATTGGCTATAAACAAGCTCAAAATATTTAAAAATGAACTAATTTTGCTTCCAATGACAGTGAACAAGTACATATTGTTGTACAGTTTTAATGAAATTGAATTTAACTTTCAAATTTCCACACATCTGTGAACAAGCACTTTTAACCCAGTAAAAAAACCCAGGTTGATTTTCTTTTTAGACATAACCATCAACATCCAAGTGGTATGGACAGCTACTCGTATTCCCGACTAAAAGGGCCTCCACCAGTGAAACTGTTAACTCATACTGCACTACAGAGTAGTGGGAGCAACAATTCTCAGTCAAACATCTCTGTTCTATCTGCAATAAGGGCCCCTAACCAACCAGTTGATATTAGCTGTGTTATGACTCCAATGGCCGTTTCGAAACCAGCAATGAAACAGGTTCAACCTTTTCAAATGATTAACCCTGAGGTTTCAATGAACAAGGAACAAGGATTTCGACTGAATCAAAATGTCACCTCCCCTTTACACCATACTCTAGGGAGTGGTAACCTATTGAATCATGAATCTCCAACGACTCTGAGTTTCAATCAAAATGTTCCATCGGAATTATTGAGCCATAATGACACCTTTCTACCTGATATTTCTTCTGTACAAGCACATAGGCAACATGAGGTGTCGCAAAATTGTAATGTTCATTTTATTCAACATGGTGAACCTTTGAATGAATTTAAGGAAGCAAAGAAGACTGACAGTACTAAAGTTTCTACAATGAAAGATGGCATTGTGGAAAAAAAAGATAAATACAAAGTCCATTATTTGGAAACAGTGAAATCTGATAAAAGGGGCAAGAAGAGGAAGAGTAAGAGAGGGGCTGAAGGAGGGTCAAGTTTGACAGAGTGTAGTTGTCCTGATATGATGAATCGCGAAGAGATTCCAGAGGAACAAGTATTTGTTGTTGAAGGACAAATGTACAGACTACCAGAAGCTTATGTAATACACATAGGACACTTGCAACTCTATACGTTTGTGAAAGATGATTCCCTATTTGTGCCACTAGTATCGCTAACAAGCTGTTTGGATATGCCAACACTGAAACAATTCAATGAGGCCCTTTATAAGCATAAAGCTTCATTATTCATTGCCGACATGTTTGAAAATGACTGTAAACTGATTCGCCAAAAGTGCCATTTATCTTTCCCAAGGCACTCTAAATATATGATAGAATTTAGCAGTATCAGGGCTTTGGCAAATGTGATTCTCCAATCTTGTGATAACTTGGTCATGGATTGTTTAGTTAGCGAACCTGTGATGTTGAAAGTTGCCAGCTCGAAAGTATTGTGCTCACAATGTGGATCTGTTATATCAACAACCAATCAAATGGACCATTTTGTTGATATCTCCATGGAAACATCATTATTAGGCCATCCCATAGTGCTCGAGGATACATTAAACAATGACAAGACTAGAAAATGTAGACAAAGCCAACATTTAAACCAACAATGTACTAGGACAAGTGCTATAAATAGACCAATTAGTACTCATTTGGAACCTGGTGATGCAGAGAATGTAACCAGCAATGGTTCTGACAATGAGAGTATTACAAAACATAGAATAACTTTGTCAGATGGGATTTCACAATTGCAAGGGGAAAAATACACTGCTCAAAATACAGAGATTTTCACAAAGTGCTATGTAAAAGAACAACTACAGGAGCCTAATACCAGCACAGAAGGTTTCGTTAATCAACTGCCAAATAAATTGCTAACCAATGAAACTTGTGACACAATTAAAGACTCGAGGATTGGTGGTAGTGCTGAACTCATGAAAACCAAATCAAGTGATGGACAAGCAAAACTTTTAGAAAATGTGAATCTCCCTTATAATTACAAGAGTCAAGGAAGTGAGACACAGGAAGAATTTTCTTATGAAGGTGCTGAAATGTTTGGTTTTGATGAATCTGTGGATTTACTCGACCTAGTTTGTCCCGACGAACTAGAACTTACACAAAGAACATCTGAATCTAGTTATGAGTCCTTATTTACCAATGAAGGATACATTGTTGGAGACTTCAGTGCTTTCGAGAGTGTTAATGCAGACAATAGAATAGAAGTAGTCTCTAAGAATAATTCAGAACAAGAAAGAACATTTGAAATCTTTGGGAAATCTTTGGTGCCTGACAAGATTGATTCAATAGATAAACAGAAGAATTTGCAGAAAAATGACACTAGAATTGTAAAGTCGACAAACATCAATCACGCGATGTCATCAGCAAATGGCTGCATTACATCACCAGCAAGTTGTCATATAACATCACCAATAAATGGTGTCATAACTTCATCAGTGAATGGTGGCATAACATTACCAGAGAATGGTTGCATACCATCACCAGCAAATGGTCATAAAACATCACCAGCCAATGATCAAATAACATTACCAGCAAATGGTTGCATAACATCACCAGCAAGTTGTCATAAAACATCACCAGTAACTGGTCTCATAACATCACCAGCAAATAATCACATAACATCGCCAGTAAATGATCACATAACATTGCCAGCAAATGATCACATAACATTGCCAGCAAATGGTCACATAACATCACATGTAAATGGTAAAAAAACATCGTCAGCAAAAGGTCACACAACATCGCCAGCAAATGATCACATAACATCACCAGTAAATGATCACATAACATCACCAGCAAATAGTCACATAACATCACCAGTAAATGATCACATAACATCGCCAGCAAATGATCACAAAACATCACCAGCAAATGGTCACATAACATCGCCAGCAAATGATCACATAACATCACCAGCAAATGGTCATAAAACATCACCAGTAAATGATCACATAACATCACCAGCAAATGGTCATAAAACATCACCAGTAAATGATCACAAAACATCACCAGTAAATGGTCACATAACATCGCCAGCAAATGATCACATAACATCACCAGCAAATGGTCATAAAACATCACTAGTAAATGGTCACAAAACATCACAAGTAATTGGTAAAAAAACATCACCAGCCAATGGTAATTCAGCATTTCCATTAAATGGGCATGGTACATTGTCAGACAGTGATCTCACAACATACCATCACAATGCTCACATTACATCACAAGAAAACGACCAAATGACATCACTAGTCAATGATCACAAAACAAAACCAGTCAAGGATCACATAAAGTCACCAGTCAAGGATCACATAAAGTCATATGTTCTAAAGCCTGAGAATATGAGACGTGACACAAATAAGGATCTTCTTAAGCCTGAGAATATGAGACGCGAAACAAATAAGGATCTTCTAAAGCCTGACAATGTAAACCGAGACACAAATAAGGATATTCTAAAGCCTGAGAATATGAGACGCGAAACAAATAAGGATCTTCTAAAGCCTGAGAATATAGGACGTGACACAAATAAGGATCTTCTAAAGCCTGAGAGTATGAGACGCAACACAAATAAGGATCTTCTTAAGCCTGAGAATATGAGACGCAACACAAATAAGGATCTTCTAAAGCCTGACAATGTAAACCGAGACACAAATAAGGATATTCTAAAGCCTGAGAATATGAGACGCAACACAAATAAGGATCTACTAAAGCCTGACAATGTAAACCGAGACACAAATAAGGATATTTTAAAGCTTGGCAAGAAAGGACGTCATTCAGATGCGGAACATAGGGCCATGGAGGAAAAGATCAAAAAGTATGTTGTATTTGTCCCAAGGCGGAATGGGTTTCAAGTGAAAAGATTTAAAGAAGGAGCTGAACATGCCTTTCCAGGTAAGTGTCTACCTTGTTTATATCACAATATTGTTTATATCATGGGGGAATCACACGACCAATGTTTATGATATTATGTCCAAACAAGATGGCCACACCACAGGTATTTTAGCTTTTTTCACCTATTTTTGCCAAAGATAGCCACATTGTGTACCCTGCATGAGTTGACCATCAACTTTCTGGTTCTCTAGGTATATGATAACCCCATGTTTTGTAATGGCGTTATGTCTTATACTCGGCAGAGATATTGCAGTCGCCTGCACAAATGAAGAAAAGAAAATAGCTGTTCCGTCATGGGCGCGGCAATCTTGATTTGACATGATATTATAAACATTGGTCACATGATTTATCCTCCTTTATCCAAATTGAAAGCAATTTCTCATTTTGCAACAATGCTTTTACAATCTATTCACATTCATCACAACAGCAGAACTGAAACGTTTTTCCACATGTTTACCAAACCTTTCTAAAGTCGTCCACTGCAATTAAAAAAAGGTTGTCTACAGGTGGCAATGAGATAATCCTTTTTTCATGGTACATGGACCTCAGCCATATGACTGAAATACTATTGTTAAAAACTGAATGCATTCAGCCAAATTGAAACCAATTGCCAATGACCATCTTAAAGTAAGTAAAAACATGCTGACAAAAAAGGCTTTGTTGATATGGCTTTAAAAACCATACCAGTAAAGAAAGTCTTTCTGTTTACATGTACATGTACTTATTTATTGCAAATTTTTAAAAATGTCTTTCGAAGCACTTGCTCAAATTTTGCATTGGTTCAGTATGAGATTATGATAGACTGTGCAAGATTATAAGGGTAGGGCATTTTGCATTGATTAGCATTCAAACCAATATAGACAAGAAACTAATTCTCTATTTTGCTTGTATGTTCTAAATAATGGTACATCTTAGAATTGTCTGGTTGAGACAATTCCGCATTGTACCCATAATACAGAATTCACAGTACAAATTTTGTTTAACCCTTTGCCAAACACCAAATTTTCGACATTCCCAAATTGAAAGAGTTTGTAGATGACATTTCAAAATGTGCTGAAATTGGAAAATAATCTTCTGATAGGGCAGAAAACACTGTGGGAAAAGGAAAATTGCTCGTTATGAGCAGTTTCTCCTTTTCCCACATTGTTTTCCAGAGTTGTCTTTAAAAAAGTGGTTAAATGTCGTTATTGTTTCGTAATGGGTTTAGTACCAGTAATGCAAGCATAAACAACTCAAATGAGCATTTCATTTGGACCCCTATATATTTGTAATTGTTTCTTTCATACAGCCCTGTTTAGTCCGCACCCTGATTATCACATGACCAAAGATCGGCGGAGAAGATTTTCCATCGCGGCCAGTTGTTGGATGTCGGCCATGGTTAAACGATTGAGAAGGGAACAAAGACCTGAACATTTTAATACAGTAAACAGAGACAGTATGCTCATGTTAAAGCGAAAAGCTCTAGAGGTCCCCTGTTTTGTGCAGATAAAGCGGCTGAAGTTTTTGGATAAGTTGTTTGAATGATTGGATAAACACAGCCTTATGCTCACACATAACCAGTTAGAGTAAGGAACGAGGAAATGTTTTGGTTATGTTTGTTAACCGTCACACTGTTTAACAGTTTTAAGAAATGAAGACAACAAGAATAGTTGCTTGAATAACAAGCAAATTTTCTTTTTTCACAATTTTTTTTTTAATTCAGAGCCCAAGCCTACAGTACTGGTGGAACCAGGAAAGTTGTTATATATCTGAAAAGTTGTTGATATGGCATAAAACACCATACAAAAGTATTTTTAAAACATACTGTTTTAAGAAATAAAGGCAAAAGGAGTGTTTGCTCATTTTGAACTAATCTTGGTTTATGGCAGTTTCTTCAAGGTATACTCAGTGAAGCACTTTAAAAGTCTGCAAGTTATTAACCCTTTCCCAAACAACAAATTTTTGACTGTCTCAAATTGAAAGAGTTGCAGGTGACATTTCAAATTGTGATAAAATTTGAAAATAATCTTCTGATAGTGCAGAAAACATTGTGGGAAAAGGAAAAATTGCGCGGTATGGGCAATTTCTCCTTTTCCCACAATGTTTTCTAAAAACGTCTGCAACAAAGTGGTCAAATGCCGTTATTTTTTGGGAAAGGGTTATTAAAAGAGAAAAATGACTGACTATATGGTGTTGAGTGGGTATTAGATGATTTGTGTTCTACTGCAAGTTACACTTTTTTAAGATACCACCATTTGTCCTAGACACAAAGTGTTAACTGTGGTAAGATAGCAGAATATAGATAGAGAGTGTTAGAGAGTGTTATCCCTTATATTAATGGAACCAAGTTCATGCTTATGCAAACAAGTTAGATCCAGGCCAGCCGCCAAGTAAATTGGCAGCTGTCCTGTGATCTTACCTCTTTGCTACTCCGAGTATCTTTCCTCAACAAAATTAAGCAGATATTTAAGGTTTTGGAAAGCAGATGACACAAAAATATGTTTTTAGAAAATTACCCCATCATTCTAAGGCTTATATAATTGTATAATATATACCATAATCAGATCATCCAATGTATACATTTCCAAGTCAATAGTTTGATAAGACGGCAGAAATGAAGGAAACTATCATGGCAAATGGTAACCGTTAAATACCTTCATGTTTACACATTTTACCTTTCAATGTGCATGCATCAAAATGTTTGTTTTATATAAGTTACTTTGACCAAAGGAGGAACTGCTTATATGACATGTCTCTGTTGATTTCTTTTCAACTTCTTATATTGTTACAAAAGAGGATTACTTGTCGCAATTTTTTCTTCTTTTGTAACAATTGTTTATTGAGTAACCTGCAGTTACATAAAGATGCTTATGTAGGTGAGGTCCTGCATGGCCCAGTGCTTAAGGTGGGGGTGGGGGGGGGGGGGCTTAGAGCTTGGAGCTCCTGGATTAAAGCCCGACTGCCACCTCTGGGTTTGTGGGAGTGACCTTTGGCAAGTCACTTAGAGCCCTAGCATAGTACTCATGGCTCCAGTAAAGCCGTTAGATAACTGAAAAACTGATGATATGGCATCAAACACCATACTGTTATACAAGTTTTGTAGGTGAAAGGTTAATGGTTTGATAAGGGTTCTTGCCATTTTCACCTGTATTCAGGGTTATTGTGGCAGTAAGCCCACCAATGCTCCTGGTATTTCTTCATCCGTTCTTTTAATCCCATTGACAGCTTTCCCACTTGAACAATTTTGTTAAATGGTGACAAGTCGCAAGAGTTCATTGCAAAACTATAGTAAGTGCTTCATAAACATGAAACAATTACTATAGTCTTGCACCTAACCCTCTAAGTAAAATATGTTGTATGAACTTGTATTCAAAAGATTATAGGCCAAACTGGGACTTGAAATCAGGACCTCTGTAACCCAAGTCTGACATGCTACCCGCTACTGTAATGGGGCTTATCTGTATAGGAAAAAGGTTAACCCTTTCCCAAACAATAACAACATTTGACCACTTTGTTGCAGACGACTTTAGAAAATATTGTAGGAAAAGGAGAAATTGCTCATTCCGAGCAATTTTTCCTTTTCCCACAATGTTTTCTGCCCTATCAGAAGATTGTTATCCAATTTCATCACATTTTGAAATGTCGTCTGCAAACTCTTTCAATTTGGGACAGTCAAACATTTTGTGTTTGGGAAAGGGTTAAAGGTGCTAGTTCACAGATGTCAGGTAATTTGGAGGTTAACCCTTAGATTGCTGGGTAATCTTCTATAAATAGATTTTTGCAAAGTCTGTTTTCCAAAGCCTTAAATATCTGCTTAAATTTGTTGAGAAAAGATACCCAGAGTATCAAACAGGTTAGATCACAGTCCAGCCGCCAATTTACTTGGCAGCTGGTCTGCATCTGACCTGTTTGCATAAGCTTAAAGTCGGTTTCAGTACTATAAGTGTTAGACATTAATTTTCTTTAACACTGCACAACATCTGTATGTGATATGCACTAAATAATTGTCATTGGAAGCAAAATTAGAGCATTTTTATTCTTTTTGTATCATGATTAACATGTATTTTAATCCAAAAGAGTGCATGACTTCCTTTTTGAAATCGACCGCATCTGGAGTACGTTTTACTAAACAACTTACGGAAAATATTTGCGTAAGTCAAAACTAATAAACATTGTTAGTATCTTCAATGAAAGGACAATATTGCAATGTGACACGTCATTGGAAGCATCTCGGAAGACGATTCCAATGATGTGTTACTTTGCAATATTGGTTTGCCAAATATTGAAATAAAAGGATTTGCTGTTTAAGACTTACGCAAATCTTAAGCGTAAACTGTTTAGTAAAACGGTACCCTGGACTGTACATACTTAGATAGATTAACATAACTACTTTAAATTGTATATCAACAACAATACAAAAAATGTATTGTATTGTTTCAACATCTAATTTTGAATTTCAAATTTTCTCATTTTTAATGTCTGATAAAAAGTCTGCATGCTTGACTTTTGGGGTTCAGTGCAACACTATAGTAAATACTTCATGTTTTATTGAACCCTTGAACTAAGCTTACAACATTTCAAAATGTATATGTTTTAGTAATAAACTTTAAACTTGATTCAATTTAAATTGTCGAAGCTCCCTCCTAGGGGACCAAATATTGGTTGAGTTATAGATAGGCTCAAAGTAGTTGAAATGGCACTGTATGTTATAAATATTTTGTTTCCTATTTTGCAAGATACATGTATATATTTGGTTCTACCTCATAATCCATGATGCCCCACTGTAACACATCTACTATTGCCGAATACTGTGAAACCACTGTGATAAAAGGATATGGATAGATAACCCTTCTGTCACATTTGATATCACCCAATATGATAAGGTTTTAGTAAGTGACAGAAGTGCAAAGGTAGCATCAGCCTCTCATGCTGAGGGTTCAGGGTTTTATCCCCATTAGTGGCAAGGTGAGAATTCCGGGACTTACCCACAAGACCTGCTTGGCCCAGTGATTAAGTTGGCAGACATAAAACTGAGGGTTCTGGGTTTGAGCCCCACCAAAACCTCAGGTTTCGTGGGAGTGACCTTTTGAGAGTCACTTCAGAGCCCTAGCCTAGTACTGGTGGATCCAGGAAAGCTTCAATATAACTGAAAAATAGTTGATACGGCGTTAAAAACCATACAAACCCACAAATCTATGCAATTTGCCTTCAGAAAGCAGAACCAAGAGCTATTAATCCAAGCTGTAATAATTTGTTTCACAATTGATGTAAAATAAATAAGTTTGAACTAAACTATAAGATTTTGTACAACTTTTGATTGTTTTGTAAGTTTTCATGTTACAAAAAATTGTGCGGTCTGTTGCTTGATCAGACCAGTCACAACCTTCAATATGGTGGAATGGATAGAAGCTTCAATTGTCATAGTAATTAACTCAGAGCATTCGGTGCTAATTATACCCAAGTCTTGTAACTACAAAGTTTCCAATGTATTTATCACCCTAAAATAAGTATTGAAAACAGAAAATGCAATTCCAAATGAATAAAAGTATTTATTTTGACTATTCGAAGAAAAAGGAGAGCTACACTACTCAACAGGCGTCAGCTTCACACCTTTGTTAAGTTTGTTCATGCAAGTTTGTATCTTATGAACTATTGTATGGGTTGATACTTCACACATGTGTTCAGGGTTATAATTTAAGGTCTCTGACCAAGTTTCATATCTCTTGTTTTGATTTAAGCAAATAATGTTGCCTTCTATACTTAGAAAATCTTGGTTAAGTTTTTAAATGCAAGTTTGTATCTCATTAACTACTGAATGGAATGGGTTGATACATCACACATCTGTTCAGTGTCATCATGGTAGGTCCCTGACCGAGTTTCATATCTCTTGTATTTAATTCAAGCATACTGTGAAATTTTTTTGTATTTCGAAAGTATATGTTAAAGTTCTGATACATGTTTGTTTCTCACCGACTATTGTAAGAAATCATTGTGTGCAGCCTCATATTTTAGAAACAAATAGTATTTCACTGACCTATACTCCTCTCCAACATTATTGAATTTTCGAGCATGCTGTCTAAAGGACAGCATTTGTTCATTTTACATTTGTTATCAGCAATTGTTTTAAGTCATTTAGTCAATTACAGCAACAGATGCCTTTCTAGTCATGTACGAGTATATTGCCTTGCAATAAGACAATGGTATGATGTAATTGGTGTCTCAATGTACATGTCAAGTTAATTGGTCGTGATCTGTTGTTGGTGTTTTAGGTGGTTTATAACAGAGATAATATCATTTTTGTGAGGAACCAGGTAAGACCAGAGACATAGATAACATCTATGTCTCTGGTAAGACTTAATTCATAAGTTATGTACCTTCTGCGGACTAATAAGATGACTTATTATCTTCTTCCTCTGCAGAAGTCGAGAACTAATTATTTTCTTGTACTAAGGACTAACGGTTGGTAAACTCTCTCATGATGTTATTGGATAAATCTTCTTGTAAGTTTTTGTTGTTTGTGTTTTGATTTAATAAGAATTGATACAATTACTATTTGACCTTATTTTTTTTTATCTAATGTCATCAAATGCTATTTCCCTTTTCCTCTTTTATCTCGTCTATTCAAAGAATACAGGCAGCTATTCTACTCAACAATGTGTCGGCGTCACACCTTGGTGTATCACATTAACTTCTGAAGGCAGGCGAGAAGCTGACTATACACAAGTACACGGCTGATTCCACATGGTTCTGACCAAAAGTATCAGGATTTAAAAAAAAGATCTACTTCATTAACCCTTATGGCGCTGAAACCGACTTCATGCTTGCGTCAACAGGTTAGATCCAGACCTGCCAACTAGTAAATTGTCAGCTTGCCTGTGTTCTAACCTGTTTGCTTCTCTGAGTATATTTCCTCATCAAAATTAAGCAGATATTTAATGTTTTGGAAAGCAGACGACATAAAAACCTATTTTAAGAAAATAACCCAGCATTCTAAGGGTTAATATATAAACCATCGACGCCTTAATGTAATACTTTTGTCCATAATCTAATATAATACTACATAAATAGCCCTGAAATCGCCAAAAGTGTGTGTGGGGGGGGGGAAGCATGCCCCCGGACCCTTTAGCTTTATCTTGAATCCGCATCCATGGAGGGCTAGCTACGCGCCTGGAAGGGATCGAATGGACACTTCGATGGTTACGTCATGGTTAACCCTTTACCAAACGCCAATTGTTCAACTCTCCCAAATTCAAAGTTTAAAGACGATATTTCAAAGTGTGATGAAATGGAAAAGTAATCTTCTGATAGGATAGAAAACATTGTAGGGAAAGGAGAAATTGCTCACTACGAGCAATTTCTTCTTCTCCTACAATGTTTTCCAGAATCGTCTGCAACAAACTTGTCAAATGTCGTCATTGTTTGTAAATGGGTTAAACAGGGTCTATTGTCAAGTCCCGTAACCCTATGGAACTTTTGAAACTCATGTCCCTCTTTTTCACTTAGAAAATGTAGGGTAAGGTTTTACATGCAAGTTTGTATGACATTAACTACTGAAGGAAATATTTTGAAATCTCGACTGAATGTAGGTCTGAAAGCCAGGTCTGTGTCAAATAAGTTCTGTTTTGTTTCGAAAGCTCGCTGAAATAGCGAAGTGGTACCTGTCGATCTTGTGGTAACGAATATTACTAATTTTAGAAAACCAGGGTAGCGTTTTGCTAATTTACTTAAAGGTGTTATTCAAAAATGTTATGCAAAGCTATTATCTTAAACAGAATCACAATACTGCCAAGCAACATGTCTATGTCTTTTGAAGCGTCACTGAGAGTTAATTAAAACGTGTTTGAAAACTTAAAACTATCTTTGCAATATAACATTCCTCAATATTGAAATGAGAAGGAATGTTGTTAAAAGATTATTCAAGTCCTCAACGTAAGATGTCAATTAAAAAGCTACACATGACCCGAGCCTGGCGCCTCCGACATAGAATCCTCAAATTTTCATACATGTTTGGTGTTTAATGTGCATCAACGATTTTCAGTTATATAACAACTTTCATATATGTTTGTTTTGTGTTTAATGCCGCATAAACATTTTTTCAGCTATATAACGTCTTTCATACATGTTTGGTGTTTAATGCCGCATCAACGATTTTCAGTTATATAACAACTTCCATATATGTTTGTTTGGTGTTTAATGCCGCATAATTATTTTTTCAGCCACATAACGTCTTTCACACATGTTTGGTGTTTAATGCCGCATCAACCTTTTTTTAAGTTATATGACATCTTTCATATATGTTTGTTTGGTATTTAATGCCGCATCAACAACTTTTTTTAGGTTATTAAATGTCATTCATACATGTCTGTCTCCTATTTCACAACCCAAAGTGTTCCGGATTGTTTATGATTTTCAGAATTCTGAGACTTTTTATCCATATAGAATGCTAATGCAAACAAGCCTTTTCAGGCTAAAGAACTTAAGATTTCAGGTTTTTGAAATTCTTCAACTTTCACCCGTGACAACCGTTACAATGTACTGTATAAATTGATAGATCAAGTTAAGAGAATTCATCTTAACCCTTTCCCAAACAATAACGACATTTGACCACTTTGTTGCAGACGACTTAAGAAAACATTGTGGGAAAAGGAGAAATTGCTCGTTAAGAGCAATTTTTCCTTTTCCCACAATGTTTTCTGCCCTATCAGAAGATTATTGTCCAATTTCATCACATTTTGAAATGTCGTCTGCAAACTCTTTCAATTTGGGACAGTCTAAATTTTGTTGTTTGGGAAAGGTTTAAATATGTATTTACGCCATTTTAGATCTATTTCATATGGTGTTGGTTATCGTACCTTTAGGCCTACATGTTCCTCGTATTTCCTCACCAGTATTGCCCATTGTTCTGACTGCTTTCCAACATTTAATGCAAGTAAAGAAAAGACGAACCAAAAAACCAGATATGCGTTAGTCCGAATGTTCCATACGTAGATATTACAGTTACGGCTCTGATCATATGAGTTAGATGCGCGTATTCTTCTTTGGTTCTTTTTTTATGTGGGTTTTACATCACATCAACATTATTTCAGTTATGTAGCGATGTCCGACTCTTAATGATGGAGGAAGACCCCATATTCAACTTCCCATAAGGGCTGGTCACGGCGGATAGAACCATCGGCATTACGTAAGTCAGTCGGGAGATTTTTGGTTCTAATTTCCCGACAGAATGACAAAACGACAGATGTACAACGAAAAAAAAAAACAAAATACAAATAGAAAAGAAAGCAAATTAGTAAGATATGAAATAAAAGAGAAAAAACATGTTTTACACAGTATTTGCTCAACTTATTTTGTCAAACGTTTCACCGACAGTGGTGAAACGGTGTATGGGAAAACCGAAAACAACTTTTTATCCGAAAACAACCGAAAACAATAAACTTATAACTTATTAAGGGTGTCGAGAAATGTGTTGTTTGTCCAATCGTAACTGCGCTGTTATTTTCCTTAGCCTGAGAAATACACCTTTGTTTGTACTGGATAAACCCGATGGGCTCATATTGTTGTTTGTCATGAAATATGTATCATGTAATGTACACCCACAGCCCTGATAACAACAAGTCTTTGAATATGACCATATGAGTGTCGAATAAAAGTCTAATCAGACTACACCTGTTTTATCCATTGCCTCATCAATTATTTTGTCATCCAACAATTCATTGATGCAAAACACCATCCATACAACATGTTTAAGAGGAACAACATAAAGGATATACAACACAGTAGTTTTTAATTGACTTCCAACAACTCATTTATTAAAAAAACATTCATTCTTTCATATGTTTAAAAAGAGGAACAACACAAAGTATATTCAACATAATAAATTGTTATTTATTGTTTTATATTTCTGTATATGTATGAAAAGACTTGGTATACATGTTCATTAGGTCTTTGATATATGGGCCACGTCACGCGAAAAGGGGCACTCGGACATAGCAAACATGGCGTGGCGGCTGGTCTGGGGCTACACTGTTTGCCATCTTAGAGAATTATGTAAGAAGAAGAACCAGACAGTCGATTAAAGTACCACCCTATCCCTAACGGATTGATGCCAGTATGCGGTGAAACTAGGATTTGTTCAATTAAGCCCGATAAAAAATGTTTTATTGCGAATTATTAAACTGAAATACAATAACAATGTCTAAATGGAGATAGACGACAAATGCAAATAATTTCAAACAAATAATTGAAAGCTATTGTTTGTACTGGATAAACCCGATGGGCTCATATTGTTGTTTGTCATGAAATATGTATCATGTAATGTACACCCATAGCCCTGATAACAACAAGTCTTTGAATATGACCATATGAGTGTCGAATAAAAGTCTAATCAGACTACACCTGTTTTATCCATTGCCTCATCAATTATTTTGTCATCCAACAATTCATTGATGCAAAACACCATCCATACAACATGTTTAAGAGGAACAACATAAAGGATATACAACACAGTAGTTTTTAATTGACTTCCAACAACTCATTTATTAAAAAAACATTCATTCTTTCATATGTTTAAAAAGAGGAACAACACAAAGTATATTCAACATAATAAATTGTTATTTATTGTTTTATATTTCTGTATATGTATGAAAAGACTTGGTATACATGTTCATTAGGTCTTTGATATATGGGCCACGTCACGCGAAAAGGGGCACTCGGACATAGCAAACATGGCGTGGCGGCTGGTCTGGGGCTACACTGTTTGCCATCTTAGAGAACATCCAATCTTACCTTTAAATAAATACAAATGATAACTTTCGTGACTAGATGCTGGAATAATAGCGCTAGGAAAGAGCTGAGTCAGCGCTTTTTTTATATGTCCGAGTGCCCCTTTTCGCGTGACGCGGCCCATTTTATTATGTATATAACGATATTTTCACCTCATTATTTACCATGCCTCAACATCCTTCGGTAAGGTATGTGTATTGCTGACTGGATGCCTAGTTGTTCATGTATAAGGATTTCTTCTGTTGTTAAAGAAAACTTCTTTATTTGATAAGACATTTAAAACTGGTTCCCCATAAGATGTTTTATTTGTTCTTATTCATAGCGAGTAAAAACAAATCGAAAATCAAGTTGGAAAATGTCCATTTTCTATATGATACTTTGTAGAGAAACCAACAAAAGGTCATATTGCTCTGAAAGTGCATTTTCTTGTTATGTCACGGTAGCTCACCATTTCTTTTATTACAGGTGTTTCTAAGTAAGTCACTTTTTATTAGGAACTTTTAAGGTTTGTCTAGTTGAATCGCTCCAAATAAACCCAAGTGACAGTTTCAGGAACTGATATCTAACATACAATTATAAAAAATAGACAACATAGGTATGAGGTTTATTTATTCTCTTAGTAAATGACGATAAATGGTTACAAGTAGAACACAAACAATTAAGTACTCAGCATTAGGAAAATGATTACATCACATAATTGAAATGATGTAAGATTATGCAAATCAAGAAAATTACTTAATCAGATTGAATTATAAATTTTCCCAGCCAAGTATGCAGAAACCCAGTTGGTGCACAAAAATGGCGGTTATATGTGCATTCTACATTCTAGTGAACACCCAAACACCATTGTACTGAAGAAACCAATGAACTTTGTTCTCATTTCAATGATTGCTTCCTATTATTTGTTTGAAATTATTTGCATTTGGCGTCTGCCTCGATTTAGACATTGTTATTGTATTTCAGTTTAATAATTCGCAATAAAACATATATTTTTTTTATCGGGCTTAATTGAACAAATCCTAGTTTCACCGCATACAATCCGTTAGGGATAGGGTGGTACTTTAATCGACTGTCTGGTTCTTCTTCTTACATAATTAATCACAATAGCGCGTCTACAGAAGCAAACATCAAAGGCAACTGTGACACAACTCATGAAAAAACGTAATTCTTTTGTCATATTGGGATTAATCAATCACTTATCTGTTAGGTGTAATTTAAAATATGTTCATATCATTTGCTAAGATTTAAATACATAAACACGTTTGTTTGTTTGTTTGTTGTTATATATAAGTATGTTTCTGTAAATTGTCTCATAAACTTCATCTCTTTGGTGCATCATGTATCCCACATTTGCGTAACAATTTAAAAGTACAAGTCGTAACTACTTATGTGTAACTAAAACAATTATGGTTAGTTACGTCATTTAACCCTTTTCCAAACAATAACGACATTTGACTACTTTGTCTCAGACGACTTTAGAAAAAATTGCGGGAAAAGGAGAAATTGCTCGTAATGAGCATTTTTTCTTTTTCCCACAATGTTTTCTGTCCTATCAGAAGATTACTTTCCAGTTTCATTACATTTTGAAATGTCGTCTGCAAACTCTTTCAATTTGGGACCGTCCAAAATTTGTTGTTTGGGAAAGGGCATTTAAATGACAATTCCAAAATATCATTGTCGCACAATGCGTTTTTAACTCAAACTGTTTTGATTATTTGGGTCCTTTAATATTAAAAAGACATTTTCAATATTACACTGTCTTGGGTTATTACACAAATAAGCCAAATGCGACACAAATGAACTCACACCAGTCCTGTAATCCAGACCCTATGTACATGTTTCCTGAGTGAATATTCAACAGATGTTGCCAAGGTTGGAATTTGATGGACAGATAGAAATGCTTTCTGTCCGTGTAGAAAGTATGGAAAACAAGTTATGACGTGGTAATCAAAGGTATTGACTATGTAATTTTACGACAATACATATCATATACTATCTCTTTTTGTCTAAACTATAACTTCAGTTTTTTCTATTTGTCTGCTCATTTTCTTGCTTCTATTGTGTTTTTCTTATCACTTTATTCCATATTTCTTTTAGGGAATGCCTGCTCCTCTTTACAAAATAAAATGACTGCCTATGTGTGATTTATTTATCAACCTTTGGCCGCCGTTTTGTTTTATACCATTCTTCGTCACGTTCTTGGCATTCATTGAAATATGATCGACATATTTAGACCTCCAGTCACTGAAAAGGATTGTTGGAAAGCAGCTAATGACATTGAACAATGTTTAATAGTACAGTGAAGCCTCGTTTATCCGGACCCTGATAATCCGGATGTCTCGCAATCCGAACGAAATTGTATGGGAACGGAATTATTTGACCAGTTTGTTGCAGACAACTTTTGAAAACATTGTGTGAAATGTCCCACAATGTTTTCTGCCATACCAGAAGATTATTTTTGAATCTCATCACGTTTTGAAATGTCGTCTGCGAACTCTTTCAATTTGGGACGGTCGACAATTTGGCGTTTGCTAAAGTGTTATAAGTATACACGTGCATACAGACCGTTTATGTCTTAATGTGTATAAGAACATGCTCTACTTCAATAGTCCGGATGAATAGGTAATCCGGACATTTTGTTGGGAACGGACGTGTTCGGATTAACGAGAACTCACTGTACTAGTGGCTGAATCATCAGGTGTACTAATACCAAGAGATAACCGAAATCATGTTGAAATGTTTTAAAAACCCTTAAAATGCTGGGTATTTTTTTAAAAAAAAACTGGATTTAAGTGTCGTCTGCTTTCCAAAGCCTTAAATATCGGCTTAATTTTGAAGAGGAAAGATACTCAGAGTAGCAAACAGGTTAGATCACAGACCAGCCACCAGTTTACATCTATCCTGTTTGCATAAGCATGAACTCGGTTCAATCAGATTAACACAAACTACCGATCTAAACATCAGGTGATCTTGTGACAGTTGTATTTTAACCCTTTCTCAAACAATAAATTTTCGACTGTCCCAAATTGAAAGAGTTTGCAGACGACATCTCAAAATGTGATGAAATTCAACAATATTCTTTAGAAAGAGCAGAACACCTTGTGGGAAAAGGAGAAATTGCTCGTCATGAGCAATTTCTCCTTTTCCCACAAGGTTTTGTAAAGTCATCTGCAACAAAGTCGTCAAATGTGGTTATTGTTTAGGAAAGGGTTAAAAGTAAATTACACGAAGATCTTCCCATTCATTATTCTAAGACAATTTGTTTTACAATAAGTCCTTTATTGTTTTCCTAAAAGAGCATCTCATTTATTTTGATAATAGTTCCGCCTGCACATTTTTTTCAGTAAGAAACATTTGTTAAAAGTACAGTGTCCTTAATTAAAGCGGAATTTATCATCGTGGAACAGACTTATCACAGGTAGATACATGTGTTGAATTACGGCAGATATTAAAATCTGGTCGTCAAAAAGAAAGCCTTTCGATATTTATTTCTAACTGCATGTATACATGAATCTATAGAGATAACTTAATTAATGGTTGGTAAGAGAACAGCAACATGTCCCATTAGAACACCTTCATAATTTCATATTACTCAAGAAAGGTTTAAATATTATACAGATTCAGCAACTTTGATGTTTGTATTTATCTCTAAAAGCACATACTAACAGATGTAGCAATAAAGCTAACCCATAGAATGCTAGGTAATTTTCTAAAAACAGGTGTTTGTGTCGTCTTCTTTCCAAAACCGTAGATATCCGCTTAATTTTGACGAGGAAAGGTACTCAGAGTAGCAAACAGGTTATATCACAGGCCAGCCGCCCATTTACTTGGCGGCTGGCCTAGATCTAACCTGTTTACATAAGTATGAATTCGGTTCCAGCACTATAAGGGTTAAAATGTGCCACATTCTGAAGAACGGAGAGTTCTAATAATATTTCACAGGCTGGCCTGGGTCCAACCTGTTTGCATAAGCATGGAGTCCGTTCAAGCACTATAAAGGTTAAGTCGATGTGTGTTCCCCATCAACCCGGATTTGTCACGACATCAGTTTCTAAATGTTATCCAGCTCCTGTTAATATGGGCCTGTACCTGCTCAGACGTTGTAAATACCAAATGGATACTGCATTCTGGTTGTAGAATTGACCTTACCCTGCCTAATCTGTACCCGAGTTACAACAGTTTCGGACACAGTTTGGGGACGTTGTTCGTATAAATGCTTGTAATCTGAGTATTGACATCCAATTGGTTCAGGCGATACATCTAAGCAGGTGAGATTAACATTACCGCAATTATTAACTTTTATTTGATGACACGTGTAGGTTATTGCAATACGATGTTGGTTTTGTTTTGTTTTATTTTGTTTTATTTTTTGTTAAGCAATTCTCTTATAAGAAAGTAAATGATAGTTTCAAACAGATGTAACAGCAGGCGACAATAATGACAAATTACGAAACTGTGGGGCAACCAATGTGAAAAAAGGATAAATGCTCAAAACGAGTATTTCATCCTTTTGTCGCTCTGATTTCTGGTTACTAAACATTATGCTTTAACTTTGCGTAAGTTCAAAACGATATTACCTCTTACTTATTTTGCTACGAAGTATTTCAATGTAACATATCATTGGAATCGTCTCTCCGAGTCCGTGTCGAATTGCAATATTGCACTTTCATTTAAGAATCTACCAATGTTTATCAGATTTGACTTACGCAGATATTATCCGTAAGTTGTTTAGTAAAATGGTACCCAGAGTTTGTCAAACGTTTTATTGAGTTAGATTACAAGCTACCAACACATAAAGCAATAAATCTCTTCTTTCTTATCATACTTCTTCTTGGTCACTAGTCACATCTTAGCGGACATTTACTGTTAACCCTAAGGATGCTGGGTAATTTTCTAAAAATAGGTTTTTGTGTCGTCTGCTTTCCAAAACCTTAAATATCTGCATAGTTTTGGTTGTGAAAGATACTCAGTGTAGCAAACAGGTTAGATCACAGGCCAGCCGCCAATTACCACGGTGACGGTATTTGGATGTTTGTGAGCGGTAATCTTAGATAGGCTATACGATGTGCAATCTCGATGGTGACGATATTCTCTTTTGAATACCTCACAAATGGGATTCGTTGTCCTTTTAAAGTAAAATTGTCTTCCATGGATGATATGACAACAGAGATCTAAAAGAATAACATGAAAGTAAATCATTGATTCGTTTTACTACCCCTTTCATGACCATTTGGAAAAGTTATTTCACATCTATTTTGCAGATAAAGAAACACGTTTGAACGGTTTATATTGCAAACATTGTTTCTGTTCTATAAAGTCACCGAAATATGTAAGAACAATAGGGACTTAACTGCAAATAAGTTGGCACTCTAATCACTTGATGTAAACAAGGGATGTCAGACACCAATCATATGCATATATAATGTATACCGAGTCTTCCATCAACGCATCGAAAGCTATGAAAGATTTGTTCACTTCATTAAATCCAGAACTAGGTTTTAAGACATTATGAAATAAAGAAAATTGAATATATGATATTTTGTTTAGTGACAAGGATTGATTTAAGCAGCTTTGTAGGGTTTGCTAATCGCAGAACCAAATTTATTAGATAGTCCCTTTAACCAATCATAAACACACGGTTATGTCTGAGAAGCTAAACAGTAATGCGTGCTCATCAGCTTAACCCTTTACCAAACGCCAAATTTTCGACTGTCCCGAATTGAAAGAGTATGCAGCCGACATTTCAAAATGTGATAAAATTGAAAATAATCTCCTGATAGGGCAGAAAACTTTGTGGAAAAAGGAAAAATTGCTCGTTACGAGCAATTTCTCCTTTTCCCACAATGTTTACCAGAGTCGTCCGCAACAAACTGGTCAAACGTCTTTATTGCTTTGTAATGGGTTAAAATAACATTGATTCAAAGACTCCGAATGATGTTGAGCCCCGCCCCCTGAGAAATTATGTCTGGGCAGAAGAAAGCAAATATCTGTGACTTTGTAACTCGTCACTAGATATGTAGTTGGTTTGATACTGTCCGGCGTGGGTAAACCATAAATGTTTCTACAACGAGTTCAAGCAAAAGGTAATGTACACATTCCACCAAACACTAATTGAATGTATAGATGTTACACTAAAACTCATTACGTATAACTATATCTGTAACAGAACTGGAATGGAAACCTATCTAAGTAGTCTTCCCTGTAAATGGAGAACTCACATAACCAAATTTAGACTTTCATCACATCCGCCTAGGATAGAAATGTGTAGATTTGAAAATAATCGAATAAAAATAAATCAGAGGATGTGCATGTTTTGTAACTTGAATGTAATGGATGATGAGTTACATTTTCTATTGGTTTACCCACTCTATTCAGACTTCAGGGAGTTGAGCTTTAAACGGTCACTTTAAACTCGTCCAAATATGTTTAAAATCATAAGTATTGTTAAGTCAAATGACAAAAACCACTCAATCAATCTCTCCAAATTCATTTGAGAAGAGCTCAAACCACCGTCAAATTATTTAAAAAACTTGTCGAACTAATAGCTCATCTTTTTAGATATATTGTCACATGTATTACCATACCATAATATAAATTTGAAAATAGGTAAATCAATATTCTACTATCAAGATAAGCCAGATAAATGATTGCTCATCTTCCATTAAAACCATTTATGTACTATATCAATTTAGATTATTTTCTTGTTTTATGGGAATATTATGATAAACTTGATGTTTTTGTACAATTACACGACTAGAAATGTACAAGTTACGTCAATAAAATTATCTATCTTCTTATCAACTGTCTTATGTCGCATACTCGTTGCCTGTAAACATATTTCCGTTTTAACGTAATGTTAATGTTATGTTGTTTTTGCTAACGATTCAGATGTACATATACCAGTTTCTAGAAAACAAAACTAGTAAGTAAGGATTTAAAACGATTTGATGGCTTTATAATGCGCACTGGTATCTCATTGGAGCGATAACAGTGTACAGGTGTTCTTATATCAATGTACAATAAAAAAGACATGATAAAACATTACATTTACAGGTATTTTTCATTATGTCCACATTTCCTTTAAACTAGTTTAAGCAAAAATAGAACATTGCTATACCACTTCATCATCGTGATTTTTATTCGTCTCCTACAAACCGCTGTACACACACTTCACTAACACGTATTGACACATGGACGTACATGTCCGATTGAACGTTTGCTTACTCACATGCAACCATACACACATATGTATAACCATAGATATAGACATATTTAACCCTTATTATGCTGGGTAATTTTCTAAACATAGATTTTAGTGTCATCTGCTTTCCAAAACCTTAGTTATCTGCTTAATTTTGTTGAGGAAAGATACTCAGAGTAGCAAACATTTAGAGCACAGGCCAGCCACCAATTTACTTGGATCTAACCTGCTTTCTAAATCATGAAGTTATTACCAGCAATATAAGGGTTAACAGCTGCAAGCATATATACAAGCAGGCAGTCATATGTGCACATGTACCTTGACTTGACATCTTAAATGTAAAGCAATTACACATGAACACACAATATTATGTTTTCTTGCATGTGAATATATTTAAGGCAACTTTCATATCCCTCCACGCACATATACGTACAGGTAGACACACATACACATGCTTGTTGGCTGAATGCATATGAAGATACACACATACACACATGTACACATACACACATGTACACATGCACACATGTACACATGCACACATGTACACATGCACACACGCAAACGTACACAGTCACACATGCAAATGTGTGTTGCTTGTATGCATATGAAGATACACGAATTCACAAATGCACATACGAAAACGTATAAACAGTCATATATGCACACACATGGCTGCACGCACTCATATCAACACATACTGAGTTACACACCCATATATAAGTACGTTCCTACGCACATATACACATACGCAGTCACTTATGCCCACATATAAACGCTTGCTGGTACATGTACACACATACATTCACATAATTACGAACACATGAACATTTATACGGTAATTTACGAACAAACAGTCACACTAGCATATATATGTACGTTTTTACCCATTCGATGTCACATATAACACATTTGCACCGATCTATGCACATCAAGGTAGTCACACTTCTCATACAAAACACCATAATATTATAACTAACGACATCAACATCAAAATCGTTTTAATACACCAAACGCCTCACGTCAAACTTTTGTTTTTAGATCGTGGCATTTGACCAAATGACAATTGATACTGCATTGCTTAATCAATCATAAGATTACAAAATACACTCACGAAAATTTAGCGCACTTTGGAACCAAGCTTTTTCCCAAAGTATTTCGCTGTCTGGGGAAATCCTCAGGAGACGGAAGTAATATCATGAGGTCTAACTGAAAAACGGTTATTGGAAGAAAAGGATAATCATTTCTGACTAAAGAATGATTTATTCGTTTTTGTGCGAGTTTCAAATACGCGAAGGTTGCCTTGATCAGGTCTGAACTACATAGAGTGAATTCGTTTTACAAGGTTCTTGTAAAAAGTCACATATCACTCTGTATCTATCAACTTACCTCTGTGTATCTTTAAATAAGTAAGTTGAAAATCAAGTTCTTTAAAACTGCAAAACAGCTTTACTGTTTTATGATACATATCGAAGGAAAGTCATTGGAAGCAAAATTAGGTGATCTTTTCTTTTTTTCTTTTTTTTTTTTGTATCTTTAAGTATGTTTACAATAAAATTATTATGTTTTTCAATCCAAAAGCGTAACATCACTTTTGAGATCCATTGCATATAAGCTGTACAAAGCAAGATACATTGACGCCTTCTGAATAAATTATACTTTCAAAAGCTACATTTAATTGTATATCAAACAACAATACAACAACTGCATTGTTTCAATGCCTTTTTACTTTTGCTGAATGAATGAATGAATAGATGAATGAATAAATAAATGAATGAATGAATGAACGAACGAACGAACGAACGAACGAACGAACGAACGAACGAACGAACGAACGAACGAACGAAACGAACGAACGAACGAACGAACGAACGAACGAACGAACGAACGAACGAACGAACGAACGAACGAACGAACGAACGAACGAACGAACGAACGAATAAATCAATGAATAAATCAATGAATAAATCAATGAATAAATCAATGAATAAATGACCGATTTGTCGAATGACCGAATGAATCAATGACTACATGTTTGAATCAATGAAACAATGAATGATTCAATGGATGAGTTAGTAAATGAATTAATGGGGCAAAAGGCGCAGTACGGGTCAATGATGGTGTGGATAGAATATTGAATTTTGATAGGCTAAAATATGTTTGATGTATGAAGAAAATATAAAAATTTATGATTAATGTATGATAGTGGATACATAATTCGCGGTGACTTAATGATAGTAAATTAACATTTGTTTTGGGTGAATGATATCAAATAAACAATTTGTAATGAGTGTATGATGATATTGTATGAGTATTTCAAGTGAGAAAGAAACCGCAGTTTGTCGTAAATTCTGTCACCATTGCTCTAAATCGACGGACCCAACATGCCAGAAATAGTTTAACCAAGTGATAAAGGAATCAGCAATGCCCCATTTTCCTTAACCTAGCCTTTATGCACATGTTTTATTATGCTTTCAGAAAATCCAACGAACCCGTTCGCTTTGAAGGCCACTATACCCGAGTCTATCCGAATGACCATACCGGAAGCGGAAATGAAATTCGAAGTGACATTACACGTGTATTCCGGAAGACCTGACCCAACATGGGTGATTGACGAACATCACTCGAGATTTCTCGAGATCAAGGCGAGACTTGGCGAGATTCCCTGTAACAAGTTTCCAAATCGTAAGTAAAACACACAAATGTCAAAAGACCATCTACTTAAATAATGTTGATGCGATTTACAAAACTTAACAAAGCAAATGAAATACCGAGCAACGGCAGAAATTTGACAATGAACAAAATATAACTGACATTAAATATCGTTTTGGTCAAACATGTTCTAAAGGGAGAAATTGAAAGGATCATATAGTACATAAATGTGTTTTCTCCGCTTAATAAATAGATTTTATGAATGACATAAAAATATGTGTGTTGATGTCAAGAAAAATCAACTCGAAGGCTGTATCCCCGCTTTTGTTCCCTGTGACTTGCAGTGTTTACAACCACGATATGTTAACTATTACAATCTTACCTTTTTTTCGTGATTTGTTTTATAAAGTTGCTTTTTATGCCACTTTGAAACTTATATTAGTTTCTGTTTTTGTTTATCATACAGAGTTTTGCGCTGGTTGCAGTTTGTAATTTTGAGGGACCTGCATATATAATAAAGATCATACAATCATGTTAAACATAGAAACATCGAAACGTGCAATATTCGAATGTCATACAACAGTGCAAGATTGTTTGAAAAAACTTATCTTTCAATTGTATCTTATTGGATTCATTCTACATAAGGCGAATGATACGTTTACAAAGAAGTTATGGAAACACCATAGATAGACATATATATATATATAAAGAAGATGTGAAGGGCAAATGATAAATGGAATTTGATCGGGCCACAAGTTATAACAACATTAGCGATTGGCGCTCTCCTTAGCCAAAAATTTTCCAACTTGATGCATATTTCTACCATCTTTTAGATTTGAAATATGATTGATTATTAATGCTGTGAACTAAGCGAAAACGGTAATCTCACATGATATGTTCTGATATTACAAATAAAATTATTGTAATATGATTTTACAATCCCAACTATTCTGAATAAACTCAATATCCTTCTCCTATCATACCGTTTACAAAATCTTTAACTATATTCTCCTCTGCAACAATTATCATGTAGAGGCATATAAGAATAAGAAATGAGCCAAAAATGCCTTGTATGATGGGAGAACTACATCAGCAACATAAAGAATAATTGTTATTTAGTTTAACAACCGAGTCCTCTTTCGATGGTCACGTTACTGTTGAAATTGACAACATCTAACATTGACGACTATGGTGATGCTTCTGTTTAAATTATTTATAGCTTTCTTTACTATTGGTCATTGATCACCAGGTCCTTTGACAGTAATACGAAATCCAATAAGTTTCACCTTTTACCAAACAATAACGACATTTGACCAGTTTGTTGCAGACGACTCTAGGAGACTTTGAGGAAAGAGGAGAAATTGCTCCTAACAAGCAATTTCTCCTTTCCCGATAATATTTTCTGCCCTATCAAAATATTACTTTGCCATTGCATCACATTTTGGAATAAATTTTGAGCGTTCCAAAACACGACGACAACAACAACAACAACAAGAACCACAAGGTTGTTTCCCCTGAATTATTGTTTTGCGATTTTCAAAGCAGAAAGTCCTTTATCCGACTTTAATTATCCTCTTATTTGTAAGAAATGTTTGTCAAAATTCCAAATTTAAATCATGTTGAACAATATTTCTGTGAATGAAACTACGTGTCACGGCTAACCGTTCGTTTGAACCGGCAAACGTTCGTCTCTAAGGATAGTATGCTGTTTTCCTTCCTTCCGTTACCAGCCAGTTTTCTGCCTGGTAGATTTGTACCGTACCGGTCTCTATATTCGATAGATGAGAGACCGGTTCCCAGTCTATTATGCACCTTTTTTAAAATATGATAACCGTAACCACAACGATTTCAAAGAATGATAAGTCATATATCTTTAGACTAGAAATATTAATTCTTGTGGCTATAAATGTGTATTTGTTTCGCAATGCTTCGGACGAATATTCGCTGGCGAAGTTTGCATAGGTATCCAAATGTCAGTCGGATACCTTTGCAAACTTTGTGGACGAGTATGCGTCCGAAACGCAGCGAAACCATTAATCTTGTACTTGATTAACCCTTTACCAAACACCAAATATTCGACTGTCCCAAATTGAAAGAGTTTGCAGACGACATTTAAAAAGCGATGAAATTGAAAAATAATCTTCTGATATGGCTGAAAACAATGTGGGAAAAGTAGAAATTGCTCGTTAAGAGCGATTTCTCCTTTTCCCACAATGTTTTCTAGAGACGTCCGAAACAAACAGTTCAAATTCCGTTATTGTTTGGTAATGGTTTAAAGGGGCCAAAAAATGATACAATTCATTGTGGCTATTCAATCTTTACCCCTAGGGTTGGGATATCGTGGATTCACTATACGGAAGATCCAGAGTTTCCCCGCCAAGATACACACGTTGGTTGTGAGCGGACATTCCCAACTCGAGGCCTTGCTGTTAGACACGGCACCAGCGTTAGGAGCGGGCCTTACCAAGCACGTCTTGTCCGTTATCTATGACAAGAGACAGGTGTGTGATTTCTCTTATTCTACCTCCTCCCCCATTCGGAACACCTCGGCCATTTCTTAAAATAACCCAAGAGGTAATGGGGAGCCATTTTGAAAGTAGGCCAGCAACGAGGGGCATGTCCGTTTGCAATCGTATCTACTCGGAAATCGCCGGCACACGCCGGGTATTGCCGAAAGGATACGATTGACAAAATATGAAACAAAAATGTTAATATGATAATCTTTAACGAAAAGAGTAAAAAACAACATTTGATTGTGATATATAACCAATTTGTGTGTATCTAAATACATATTTAGTGACTGTGTTCATGTTGTAATCATGTGCGTTATCCGCCGGAAATAAGGCGAATTACCCCAGGATTTCTGGTGTATTCATGAACTACCTACGAGGTATATCTGCCGACTTTTGACGGGGATTGCCGAGTTGATACGATTGCCTCCTCCCCCACACACCTACATATCTTCTAAGTGTTACCTCACGCTTTCACACTCTCCTCCGATCCAAATCAATTTTTATCATATTCTATATCTTTTCATCCGCTCCTTACTTTCACTCAAATTCTAGTTCCGCCAGGGTTTTTTAACGCCTTTCCAAGCGCGGATCCAGACTCTTCCTCAGGGGACGGGACACAGTATAAAGCTTGGGATCCGGGGTCTTTTATCAATTGACAATCATTTAATACAACTCTTCTTGTTCGTTGATACCCGAACTAGCGAATTAAGACTATGGATTGGGGGTATATAGATTTGGGAGGTTAATTTCGTCGAGAATTAAACTCATCTGACGGAGATGAAATTATTTGAGAATTTCGATTTCCCTGTCAAGCTATTTATGCGGGTTTTCATGGCTATAGTTAGAAGAGTTTGATGAATATGATGGAAACCTCGCACAGTCCATCCTGGGGTCCGGTATGTGCGTATACCCCGTACTAGGCGACCAGGGTACCGTTTTACAAAACAGTTTATGCTTACTATTTGCGTAAGTCTAAAACAATAATTCATCTTATTTCAATATTGGGAGAAGCAATATTGCAAAGTAACACATCATTGGAATCGTCTCTCCGAGACGCTTCCAATGACGTGTCACATTGCAATAGTGTACTTATATTGAAGATACCATCCATGTTTATTAGTTATGACTTACGCAGATATTTTCCGTAAATTGTTTAGTAAAGCGGTACCCTGGGTCCCAGACGATAATATGTTCATCAGTGCTCCTTCTCATACCTTCCACAAACATTTTAATACCTCACTGTGTTAATACCTTAATTTTACTTTGTCTTTTTGTTTTCTTGTTCACGTGTTCATTGTTGAGGATCTTATGAAAGATTGTCAGTTTAAATTGTCAAATAGGTTTCCTCGTTAGATAAAGTCTTTATCATTATTACTGCATACGGATTTGGGTACTTTATCAGATGATGTTACTCAATCAGTCTCAAATACATGATCCGTCAACCTGAACCACATCAAGCCGTATACATACGCTTCTTCAAGCGCTAGTTTGCAAAATTTAAGACTTTGATCTAAGTTCAAAACTGTATGGACAAAGACACAGGCTAACGACCTACATATTCCTTAAAGACGCCAGGGCACTTCTTAGTCCAGCTGTCTACTAACGTTAAACTGTCTGATTCCAAAATGTATGGTGGCTTACGTATTTTCGGACTTCAACTGCACCGTAACTATAATGATTTAAGGATGGTTTTAGTAAAAACACCAATGCTCATCAAGAAGATGAATTCCTTCCTTAAAATCTGTTTTTTTGTCATTAACATGACTTTTACCTCTCTGATGCATAAACCGTTGATATAATACAATGAAGATGATATGAATTAATATATAAAGTTGAAAGCATTACATTAAAAAAGATTTTGTGTTCCCCATTAAATCACATAATAAATGACAACCCTTTATCATCAATAAGTAAATCGATATTCGACGTTTCCTTGAAGGTCCTCTTAATCCCCAAAATCACCCAGTTGTGATAAAATTCGAGTCGGGAACAAACCGTCCAACTAGTCTTACATACATGATCCGTCCATTTGACCAACATCATCACCCCCTTATCCTTCCATTCGTCCTTTCCCTCTCCGTTATCCTTCTTCGGAAACTCTAGTTCACCTTTGTGCCCTCGTCATTAAAATCCCCCCTCCTTTGTGGTTATGAACATATCCGCTTTCTCATTTTCTTTCCATCATAAATCATCTACCGCATATTCTCTTAATCTTACCCATCATTCCATAAAGCCTCGTACTTCATGATTCATTTCGTCTCATAGCACCAATCCCTGACATCTGACATCACTTTGTAATGGTCTATGCTGTCGACCCATCACATTTTTTCAACGTTATTGTGTATCATTATTATCGTGAAAAAGTGGGAAACCATCTTTCACTTTTTTGTGATTTTCATTGTTTATCAATAGTATTGCATTTGTGATACACGTATTATATTTCTATGTTGTTGCCATGTTATGTTATATCTTTTACAGAATGACTCTATCAAATAAATCTATAACATATTATTCACACGGCAAAGTTATTTAGATTCAGACTTTTACATGAAAAAAAATTCGCTAACAATTTTTGATAATCATATCTTTATCATATTTATTTCATCCTCTCCATAGGTGGAAGGGACCACTCCTAAGCAATGGACAGTCGTTTCGGATCGGTTAGAGGATCTCCCACCGTATGAACCCGAGAAATGGAACACAAAGGTAACGCTTAGCTTATACATACATAACTAACAAGATATCGTTATGTGTAGAATGTGGTATCCGGAGAAGTACCCTCCCGGAGAGGTTCCCCCTAATTTCAAGAAGGCGGAGAAGTGCTCTCCCATTAAATTATGAGGGTCAGATATCTGCCCCCTGTAAAACAATATGAAACTTTGTCTTTTGTACAAGCGGAATAGCGCAATTTTGCAAGTTAATTGTAGATGTTCCTTGGATATCTTTTCAACCAAATACTAGAAGGGACTTTAAGAAACAGTTTGCATTTTGAGCGCCATTATTTATTTTGGGAACCGGACCGATTTTAATAACTGATTACGTTCTTATTACCTTTGAAGAGAGCAAGCAGGCCACATTTTATTCTATTATCATAATCAACCGTCGAGATCAGTTATATAGGAAACGAACAAAACAATAATTTCTTTAAAGTGTGTATATGCTTTCATGAATTTGCTAACTCATGAATGTTGTCGCTCTTTGTCTGAACTGTGGGAAAAAGAGGATAACATATCATTCATTTGCGAAAACTTTGTGAGCATATGATGAACATTGACAGTTTTGACGAGAAGGCACCTCTCCACCCCCTAAATTCTAGTAGGAGGGCAGTTCGAGGGGGCACTTCTCCGGGAGGGCACTTTTCCGTGATCCGTAGAGTGTCATATCTGTCTAATATCCGGACCAATGTTTCATCAAATCTCATCTTATAAATAGTCCAGTACAACCGAAATCGTCAAAACCCGGCATTTTTATGATCCCTTTCATTCGTTGTTAAAACATGTAAATTGCATCTGCATGCTATACGTTTACACGTTGACAACTGTTTAATATTTGATCAATTTAGATGGTGCGGAGAAATGGAGCAAAACATGATTTTCAATAGTCTTAAATGTAGAAATACAGTAATATTGGCTCAATAAAAACGAATATTCGAATAATAATTCCCCATTCGAATATTCGGACCTTCAGCCGAATATTCGAACACAACGATTTCTATGTTAATTACCGACTGATCAAGGTTGTAAATTCACTACGAAGGTCTTGTTATTCATGTTGTTCAAGAAAAGTTTGATGAACTTACACGAGCCAAAGTTGAAAATAACTTCACACACATTGTTTGCAATATTTTTGAGGGGATAAGTGGAACATTGCGTCATTTTGGAATCCACTGTGTTGGTCAAGGTGAGATGTTAATTGTAAAGATCCTATACTGTTTGATCTGTAATGATAAATAGACAAACCAATAAATGGACATAGGTTTAGAGAAATGCACATAAATTCTCGCAACTTAGAAACCGCCATTTTCCTTTGCATTATTAGACTTAAACAATGTTTTACTTTTAAAAACCGTGCTTTCTTCTTTTTGTCTTCTTGCATAAAGCAAATGTCAATTATTGCGAGAGAATCGAACACAACTCATACTCAATTTAACACCGCAAATCATTTGACAGCGTAACCTGGCGAGAACAGTTATAATAAATACACATAGTCCGTTAACCATTTCCCAAACAACAAATTTTGACTGTCCCAAATTGCAAAAAATTGCAGACGACATTTCAAAATGTGATGATATTGGAAAATAATCTTCTGATAGGACAGAACACATTGAGGGAAAAGGAGAAATTGCTCATTATGTGCAATTTCTCATTTTCCCACAATTGTTTCTAAAGTCGTCTGCAACAAAGTGGTCAAATGTCGTTATTCTTTGGGAAAGGATTAATTAGAAAGTACGATGCTTTAGGGCAAAACTGTTCGTTACTTGGTTTATACTCTGCACAGCAAATTGACAATGTGTTGACCGCAGGTATGTGGAACATTTTCCCTTTCCTGTTATCGATACCATCAAAAGGAACAGAAATAAATCAAGAACGCCAAATTAACGAGAAAACTGCACACCAGATCGATTGATAAATTAACATGAAAATCGTTCAGATCGAATAGAATATAACTCCTGAAGTGGAAATTCTCCTTTTGTCAAATCGTTTTGAAATATAGTCCGCTGAAATTGTCTAAGCACGACAGTATAGGATGGAATATTCATTCATAAGCCGGTGAATTTAATGATTGTCAAAGGAGTTTTGAGTAAGAGAATCTTAATACAAAATAAGACACGTGTACGTTAATACTCCCCTGATGTGATGTCCTTCCTCATGACAACTTGTGTTTTAGATTCAACACCACCGCATTGCCTCAGGGACATGGTATCAGCATCGTGTGTAGAGGTCATGGGTTCAATATCCTCTTGTTTTTATTTCTTTTTAACTTAGACAGGTAAACAGCTGTTGAGTGGGTGTTCCAAAACCGAGTACCAGCAAAAGTCTATGTTTCCAGGACGGATAATCATTTAACCCATTACCAAACAATAACACCATTTAACCACTTTGTTGCCGACGACTCTGGAAACTATTGTGGTAAACAGAGAAATTGCTCCTTACGAGCAATTTCTCCTTTTCCCACAATGTTTCCTGCCCTATCAGAAGATTATTTTCCAATTTCATCACATTTTAAAAAGTCTTCAGCAAACTCTTTCAATTTGGGACAGTCCATCATTTGGCGTTTGGTAAACGGTTAAGTTATTTCCGAGCCAGGACCAGTAGATAGTTAGGGTTCCTAAACTTGGATTGTTCAACGGTTGTAGTTTCGTTAATGTTATAAATGTATGTACTTTCGTCAACCTGGTAAACATTCGATGTTGTGTTTACAACAAACTGGTACACAATTTAAGTATTATCTATCTAGGGCCGGTAAAGAGTTAGAATTGCTGATATTAGACTGATATGCCTGGTAAACAATTGAAGTTACCTGAGAAAGGTTGAAGGTGGCTTACAACAAAGCAATATATGGTTGAAGTGTTATTTAATCAGGGCTGATGAACAGTTGTATGTTTGTCTAACACGGATGAATAAGCAGTTGATATTCTAATGAACATGAACCTATAATAGTTTTGTCTTACAATGACCGATAAACAGTTACACTTTTATTTAGTTAAACCGATAAAAGGGTCTAGTTGTGTTTAACAAGAACCGATAAAGGATGCAATTTTCTTAAACCAAAATCGGTAAACAGTTCTAGATGTGTTTAACCAGAACCGATAAAGGATGTAATTTTCTTAAACCAAAATCGGTAAACAGTTCTAGATGTGTTTAACCAGAACCAATAAATGATGCAATTTTCTTAAACCAAAATCGGTAAACAGTTCTAGATGTATTTAACCAGAACCAATAAATGATGCAATTTTCTGAAACCAAAATCGGTAAACAGTTCTAGATGTGTTTAACCAGAACCAATAAATGATGCAATTTTCTTAAACCAAAATCGGTAAACAGTTCTAGATGTGTTTAAACAGAACCGATAAAGGACGTAATTTTCCTAAACCAAGACCGGTAAACAGTTCTAGATGTGTTTAACCAGAACCGATAAAATAATGCAAATTTTCTTAAACCATGACCGGTAAACAGTTGTAGTTGTGTTTTACCAGAACCGACAAATAATGCAATTTTCCTAACCCTCTCCCAAACAATAACGACATTTGACCACTTTGTTGCAGACGACTCTGGAAACTATTGTGGTAAACAGAGAAATTGCTTCTTACGAGCCATTTCTCCTTTTCCCACAATGTTTTATGCCCTATCAGAAGATTATTTTCCAATTTCATCACATTTTGAAATGTCGTCTGCAAACTCTTTCAAGTTGGGACAGTCGAAAATTTGTTGTTTGGGAAAGGGTTAAACCAAGGCCGGTTAACAGTTGTAGTTGTGTTTCAGGACCACGAGACGTTCAACAGTTGTTATAACTATGCCAACAACAAGATCACGGATACGTTTGCCCAACCAGGAAGGGCCACACAACACCCATTTCCAACACCCCCTCAAGGCAAGGACATTCTGGTGTCGGCTAAATCGGATGGACTTAAGGTATACACACCCCTACACCAGAACGAGGCTTTAAACCTTTACCAAACGCCAATTTTTCGACTGTCCAAAATTGAAAGCGTTTTCAGACGACATTTCAAAATGTTATAAAATTGAAAAGTAATCGTCTAAAAGGGGAGAAAACGTTGTGGGAAAAGGAGAAACTGCTCGTTCAGAGCAGTTTCTCCCTTTCCCACAATGTTATTCAAAGTTACTGCAACAAACTGGTCAAATGTCGTTGTTGTTTGTTAATGAGAACTAGTGTAATACTTCTGCTTGATATTTACTCGGATGGTACAAGCTTTAACTGCGTTACATCAACGTTAGCCTGGTGTTCAGGCCTGTCCGTTTGTATAGCGTTTAACGCTGTATCAACAATTTTCAGTTATGTAACGGCTTTCCTGGATCCACAAGTACTAGGCTAGGACTCTAAAGTGACTTGCCAAAGGTCACTCCCAGGAGGCCCGTCCGTACACCGTGCAGTAGGCTAATGCGGGGTGTACGGACGGGTAAGGACCCCGTGCTATATATACGCATGGATCATTCAGATTAACTAGATATAATGTTTGCTTAGGTGTCCAAATCAATTTCGGATAACTCTTTAATCTTCGGTAGCGTTTATGTGTTCGAAAAGCTGCGGTTCATTACATGTTGAGTACACGTGAACTGTTTTCTCCATTTTGAAATTTGGGCAAAATTTAGCATGAACAAATAACTGTTCTTTGTGGTATTAGATAGAAAACATTTTGAGAAAAGGAACTTTTATCATTTGACACACTGGTTTCTTTTAAGTCTGCAGCTGTAGTTACGTCCGATTTAGGTATTATTGCGCAAGGGTTTAATCTATGTTGAATTTAGAATACACCCATAAGCGACTAAGCAAATGTTCTGTTTCTGAAACGTTCTACGTTTTCATATAACATACCGGTTATGGTTAGAAAAAGTTATACACAAATTTCGATACAAGAAAGGACATGTCATTAAAATTCAACTGAATAAGTAATTTTCTTTCATTACTTAGATAAAGTCTTGTTTAGTGTTCTTTTAAAGGATACTGGCAAACTGATAAATGTCGATTGTGCTTTCTTACTCAACTAGTCATAAATGGCTGTTTGATATAGATATATTGTTTTGGGATAAATGGCATTGTTATTAGTAAATGGTTAAATATTGTTGGATTTTGAATGGCTAAATGATTTGTTCATAGCCACAAAAAAAGATTCATTGTACAAGAACATTATTTAATTGATCGAATTCAGACAACCGAAAACAGTTAGAATTAACGATTTCTTATGAACGAAATGCGTTGCTGAGTTATAGTTCCATTTGCCGATGCCATTGACTTAATTAATACGAACCGTAATTTGGAGTTTTTACACTTTGAATGGAAACGCCCCGGCTTTCCGTACAGTGTGATACTCTGTTTGTTGCCTTACCTACGTGAAAACACATTTCGTTATACTAATTTCCCTAGCAACGGTTTGATGACGTCACATTGTCTGGTTTTAGGAGCTTCAGGCCCCGGATCCCGACAATCTGCCCCAATTCTCGTGGAATCTCGTTGCTCTGGTATTCTGGCCACCCAGCGACGTGAGCGACACCTGGGATTACCACATGTACAGGTACAGCTGGGGGTTTTGTGTGTTTGGTTGAATTTTCGACCTAATTGACGATAAAGGTTTACAAACATAAACCAAAATGGAAAATGAAATAGATAACATAAGACCGAATGGAAATGAACACAAGATATCATCATCAGCATTATTTTTTATTTTCACTAACCTATCTTCTTCTTTTCTTGTGTTCAAAGTACATCCGATTTCTGGGTCAATTGACAACAGTGTGTTCATGCCAATAACACCTTCTACAGTAATTACAATACCTAACGCTTAGCGGTCTAAAATGTCCAATGGAATGATTAGATAGTGTAATTATACCACAATTCTCTAGTTCGTTTCTAATCTTTGATCTAAATACTGTCAGTGAAACCATACACTATTGTACACAGTTTATGATTGGCCTATGTACTGTTAACCCAGTTAATGGTTGACCTATGAACTATAAACCAAGCGATTCAGTATTGTTCTAATTTAAATGGTTGGTCTTTATGCTATAAGCTCAAACGTGTTATATTGTACAGTTCATGCGGTTGTTCTATATCCTATAAGCTTAACCATAAAGTTTTGCACCAATCATGTGGTTCAGTCATGTACAGACATACTGTACGCAAGCCCTACCTTATTAAAGTATACCGACTTTGTGGATATTTCGTAGCCACCTTTCACTTTTTTAAAAAAAAGATAAGTTTGCACATGTATACCTATTACTCTTATACCGTATTGTTCTGGCCTTGAACTTGGGATTTATTTGGTCAGTATATACGATTTGAGATTATCCCGGTTTTGTGGTTGATAGTCCACTTTCTACTATACCCCTTGGTGTAGTGAACGTTGAGGATTATACAAGCAACAGTGGTATAGTGGTAGAATGTCGGATTCATCATGAGTCTAAGTTGTAAGAAAATATTTCACAATAAATGAAAAAAAAAATGTAAGCTTATCTTTTTCCATTGGTGGGTCTTTATCATTGTTAGCACTAGATACAATAATGCAAGATCACCAATTTGAAATAAAAAGGAAATTATACGGCACAGGACACTTGTCGTAAACGGTATTTTTTTCAATGAGTTTCAGTTTGGATAAGTATTAAGCTATAAGAGACATACAATTTATCTTTTGTTTACACATATTACGTTCGAAATTAAAGGTCACTTGTTAAGATAGTAACATGGCAATTTTGAGGTTTTGTCGATTTGCTGGATCGGTTCCCGGTAAATGCCATAATACCAACCTTTATGGCAACTCTAAATTACCGATTTGGGACAGTAAGCAGTCTGATTTTGCTTTCATTTTGAAATCGTGATTGTTTTAAGTGTTAATGTTATATTCTATTCGCAGACTTGACGGTACCGAGCGATTCTGGTCCCACAAACCCGGAAAGACAGCGGTCAGTAACGTTGACAACAGCGACAAGCCCATCAAGGACCCGCGATATTG